>JASSUY010055220.1:0-42708 GCA_032466535.1 Forpus xanthops
TGTTCCCAAGCCGAAAATCCACAACACAGTGCTGCACCAGCTACTACTTAAAGGAGAAAAACGACTGCTGCTCCTGAACCCATGACAGATATTCTTTGAGGTTTTTTACAATAGTTCTTTATAATCATATGCTTCTATTTACGAAATTAAAGTGAGTACAATTAATAGTAAAATAAATATATTTTCCATAAGGAAGAATGTGATAAAATTCTACAATTATTAATTTAATCCTTTTCATTGTAAATTTTTACAGATAAATATTGTGTAACACAACAATTGGAGGTTTAAGAACTATAGCATAACCAGCATTTTAGTGTTTAATGAAATTCTGAAAGTAGTGCTAGTCTGTTGCAGAATAAATGAAAATTTGACTACATGGACTTGACCTTGTAGGAATGTTTAATATCTGTTTATAATGTGGAGATCAATCATCTCACACAGATTTATCAAAATACCAGAGTTCAGGATCTGGGGGCACTTGGTACTTTGCTGGATCAAGTTCATTCCGTGTCTCAATGAGTCCAAGTATAATGAGCAAATTATATGTTTCTGTTTTACTAATCCTATTTCAGAAAGAAATCAGCATGTGTGATCCTCTTGTCACAGTTCCTTTTTTAAAACCTCCATGGAATAACTTTTGGTAATTTCCAACCAAACTCAGCAGTAACACAGGTATATGTATGAAAGATATGAAGATCCAAGCATCTTCATTAAAGTAGCAGTGGGACAGTACACAGCTGTACAAATCCAGAGTACAGAGGAGAAGAATCTGCAGTGTGAGTTTGTTACCTATGCCACCAACTGGCCAACCAGCCAAACACAGAGCAGCTGATCAGCACATCATGTCTCTGTGTAAGACAACGATGCTTCTTTTTCAGTTTGTAGTTAGGACACATCAGGGAAACAAGCTCAAGAGATGAAGCTGTGAAGCTTGGAGAAGGACTAAGGATACTACAGTGGATTACAGAAGAGAGGAGAAATAGTAGGTTTTATACTGCAGGAGTGGTACTTATTAGCATATTGCTGTAGAGGTATGAAGAGAATCATGGACAAACATCCAAGGGAGTCATGCATTGTTAGTTCTGCTGCCCATGAAGCAATATGCCAGAAACCCTAAATTAGAAATAGTTCTGTGGCTTCAGTAGAGAGCTATGGACTACTGATACGCTATTAAGAAAGAGTGCAAGAAAACCCAAACTAAACCCCAAACAAGCAGACCCCTGCATGATGGAATGAACCCAGGCTTCAGTGTGTTTTTCAGTCTGGAGTCTCAAAAGTCTGATTTCAGCATTCCTTGAAGGTACTGCCTACTATCCAGATGTCTGGTTTTATGAAATTTGTAGGAGTTTAGTAACTTTGCAACTTGCCAATAGGTTTAAAATCAAGCAGGCTGTAAAAATACAGTAAGGGAAAAAAATACAAGCACAGCAGGAGCACTTAAGACTTCAAGCTAAAAATGACCACCATATAATTCAATTGGGCATTATGGAAGATGATATATTGTCAGGTTACTTAAAGTATAAACACAAGCTATTCCTGGTATCACAGAGGATGGCAACCTATATCAGGAGGAAATCCAGAATCACCACCCCCAAAATCTTTCATATTTAGGCATAAGAAGGGATGACACAAATTTCAGCTCTGTGGGAGGCCAAACTATTCAGCAAAAATACCGTTTTCTGAACATGCTAATTCCTACGCTCTGTCAACCACTAAGCTAATCAATAGTGCTGTGGTAAGCACTGTAGAGCTGACCAGAAGGGAATTTGGTCAGATATGGCTATCAGGGTTAATAATAAACATATTTTTTAAAACTAAGTATACAAGCCAGTGTGTCACATTGATGAATCACATGCTGAGTTGATACGCAAATGCATGATTCATAACCATCTTTGGTTTAGCTCAATATGCTTCTATTTAAGCAAAGACTTTTCTTTTGCTTCTGCCCCTTGAAACACTAATATGGTCATTTAAAATCCGTTTCCAGTGCAAAGCTGCAGAAATATTTAAGTCATACTTTCTCAAATAATAGACATACAATTATGATTCCCAAACCTCGAGATTCTGGATTTGATTAAATATTTTATTAACATACTGGAATTTGAACTGAATGAATGCAAAATGAACTCATAGTTACCAATCTCTTTCTGCACCAACAGAAATTATGGAAGCCTATATATATATATATGTTTTACATATGTATGGATTCCATTTTTAATATAGCTACTTTCTGAACATAATTATTTTAATAAAAGAGTTATTCTGTGAAGAGTTATTGATTCATATTACAAACACTATAATATCATGGCATTTCAGATTTTAGAACAAATCTTCAGGCAAAGAATTACACACAATATTGATCCTTTTTTATGTCTGTTTTCAAGGAACTGCATAATTTCTCCATGTCTTCTGATGCTTCACCATAGAGAGGATTTGGAAAAGAATTAACATTCACATCTCCGTTAAATGGACACTAAAAGGAAAAATATAGAGTGAAATTTAAAAACTAAGTCATTCAATTCATTTGTTAGAATGGACATATGAATGGCTGTAGATTCATTACAGAAGAAGCATATGATGTTAAGCTCAAAGAAAGCTAGAAAATCTCTAAACATTTTAGACCAGATTCTCAGCTGATAAATATTAGCATGGCTCCACTGAATCCTTTACTTGCCACATATACCTGATAAGCCATTTAAACCTTCTTCTGCATTTGTTCCCACTTGTCTCCAAAGCTCTTTCTCTATTACATTTACAGTACTATTTGGAGAGGATCTGTCCACAATGGTGCGATTGCAGTGGGTCACTTATTTTGGTACATAGTATTGTATATTTAAATGACCAGTTCTAATTTTCTTGAATGGGGAACGTATAAGAAAAGGGATACAATGAACTCTTCATGTAAGGACTTCTGTAGTTTGAAACATTCTTCAGCATCTGCTTTACTGAAAAGTGTTGAACTACTGTACAGTGCAGCAAGTAGCTGCAGTAAGCAACATTAACAAAATTACTTTTACGAAGTCCTTGTCAGCCAATCCAACCCTGGTCAACTTTCTCAGATTTCCAAAGGTACTAACATTATGAGTAGCAATATACCATTGACTTTAAGTGCCTTTTTATATTTCGCTCTGTAAATTAATTTCATTTAAAAGTCCAGCACGTATCCTGCTTTTGAAAATAAATGTGTTATTACATACCTCATGCCATGGAGAAACACTGATTTGAACAGCGGGTGAGGTGGCATACCCAGGAGACTATAAAAAGGAAAAAAAAACTGCTTTAGAATATTTTTAGTGAGCTGCAAATAATATTATGAAAATATCCTACCATGTGGCTGTCTGGATCCACATTCTGGATTCAAAACTATGAGGCAATATTACAGGCAAGCATGTGGCAATGTTAAGCCTGCATAGTTTCACTATTCAGAAAGGTCTGGGGAGAGCTGTTCTTTCAAAAACTTATAGATGTCCACAAGTGAGTAACTTGTGAATACTCAGCTGGAGAGCTGTTTGTGTTTCACCATATCTTTTGACTGGTGATGCACCATTCACATTTAAGGCTAATCAGATTCAGTGAAAGCTCATAACTCTTGTTTTCCCTCTTAAAGGAAGAATTAGTGAAAACACATATTTTCCCAATCTTAATGGAAATAGAGGAAAATCTGGTATAGCACTGGACTTCAATCACAATGCCTGGGGCTGTCTTCTGTTAATATGTCTCTCCTGACACTGTGCTTCTGTTTTTCAAGTTACTTTTAAATGAAGCCTGTCAGGAATCTATTTCAATTAAAAATGTCCCGAAAAATTGGACATGATTGTGATGGGAATGTTTCCAACTTGGAACTCTCACATACCCCAACCTGTAAGTAAATCAATTTGATCTAATGTCTCTAAAATCAGGTGTAAGGAATTTTTTATAGAAAGTAAATGGCATGTCATAGTTAATCCTATTCAAAGCTGCAGTAGAATATTATATTACTGACTGTGGAAAGGAAAAGGAAGTTTTGTTTTCTGTTTTAAATAAAGCCTAGTCTTTTCAATGTTAATAAGGGTAGTATCAAAATAGGACAGGAAGGATGCTTTAAATATTTTCACTTTTTTTTTTTTTCTCCTTTTAACTCCAAGGTGATTTGTCTGTGTTATTTTCAATGATTAATCAGATAACAGAGATAGCTGCAATGGCATTAGGGAAATGTGTGACCAAGCATTTCTTTAGTGTCAAGGTGAATTTTACAGTGATGCACATTTAAGGTATTGGGAAGTATTCTAAACTATTTTATTAATGTTAAGTGTATGTGTGCATGTGAAAAAGCAACTTGGGTACTGAATGGCACATTTTGTGTTTATTAGTGGTGGTGCTGTTTTTTTTTGTTTTGCTTGTTTTTAGTTTTTTTGTTTTGTTCCCTCCCGCCCCAGAATTAAGAGGTAAGTCCCAGTGAGCTTCTTATTCTGTATGTCTGGCTAAATATTCCATCCAAATTTCTTTTTTCTTTTTCTGGTTTAGAAGTCCACAGTAGGTATTATTTACAAACATGATGATATTCTCAAAACTGAGCTGATTTCAAATCTGCCTATGTTTTGAAAATGCACTGGAACTAATCTGAGTGCTGCAGCAATTTTTACTTATTTCTTTTAGAAAATAGCATTCAGTGAGGGAATACACAGTTTGTTTAATGGAAAATTTATCTGAGAACTACAGTCTCTCATTTTTCTGAATGTATAGAAGCAGCTTTTGCTACTTACCATTACTTTCCCAGATGAACTAAGCTCTTCATACAATGGGTTGGCAAATGAAGCATTAATGGGTTCCTTCAGTTTCCTTGAAAAGACAAGTAAACAACAAAACCACCCACAATATCACACAGGTTGTCAAAGAACCAAACAGTTTCAGGTTGAAAAGTCTTAAGTCAAAAAATATACATGGCTAAATACACCTCTGACTGAGCTCTATTGAAATGAATGCAATTAAACTGATGTTCTGAGTAAGTCACGTGCAGGTTAAAATAATCATTTTTCATTTGTTGCTGCCAAACATATACATGCTTTTGGATATGCATAGATTCATCAGTGAGAGCCACAGGTGAGGTACACTGCATGATTTCTTTTGCAAAGAGCTAAAACTGGATGGATTGCTTAGGAGGAAGGCACAGGTAGGCTAGAGAACACCTTATGAGTTAAATCAGTGCAAGAACCTACATTTGGGGTTTAGACTAAGACAGACATGGGACCTTGAAATCTTTCACAAGTCTGCCAGAAAGCAATTCCTTCTAATGCCAGTCTCATAATTCAGCTTGATTACTTGACACAGCAATGTGGAGATCTTAATACTGGAACCTATTAATTTGTTCATTTGATCTTAATCTTAACAGTAATAAATCATTATATTCTGATGCTTTTAGTTAGTTTAGTAAAACTGTAATACATTAGGTTATTTATACATCTCTTTAGGTCTGTCCTGAGGGCAGGAAGTATAGTGAGCACAGATCTCCAGCTTCCTCTGTGAAGAGGATATGTAACCAGGAGGATACTGTGCCAAACTGTAGGCACCAAAAAGAGTTCTGGTGGTTGAGTTCTTCAATAGCATGTCTGTGGTTGCTATGTTTAGTCTGAAGCTGGTCCTTTCTATGTGTGTGAGGTTTTGCCATGCATGAAAATTGCTCAGGTTCAGTATATTTCAGGTGTCCATCCATTTTAGGTCTGAAAGAACATATGTAGTTGGTCACTTAATCTTAGGGACTATAGGATATGGGAGCTGGTTGAATTTATGCTATCCAGATTTAGGTGATGAATGTGCTTTCTGAGGTTTTTTTCCTGTTCATAGGAATATTTTTAACAAAGCAGGGCTTTGGGAGCCACCTTGAACATGTTACTTTACATATAACATGTGTTACACTTATATACACATCGATGCAATAGATGCCAATAACTATCTTTAAAAATTACTAAAATATTTTTAAATGACTTAAAAGTCATCAGAGAATATAAAAGTGAAGATTTAATCACGTGTACACAAGAGCTATAATCCTTCAGTTGGATGAGGTGGTAATTGCTTGGGAACTGAGATGACATATTCCCATTATGTGCTGTGCATACGTCTTTACATACATGTAAAGACAACACATTCAGTCTTTAGGTAATTAGAAATGTGAATCTTTCCTTATTAAAGCGGCAATAGTATGTCCACTCCAGTACTCTATCATCAACACAGACACTGCTGAGGAGAGCATTAAAGTGCAGTGTCAGTCAGTGAGGTGAGTGTTGCCATCTGGCCATCATTTTACACCCAAATTTTAAACTGCTTGATTGAGCAGTTTAACTAAATGTATTGCAGTGTCTTGAGTAAAGCTCATTCTTGCAGTGCTTGCTATTACTTGATGTAAGTGAAACATTGCCCTGATAGAAAATGATGGCTTATTGCTACAGTAAAGAACAATATGCCTATCAAAGGTCTCAATATGGGGAGAAAGTTATATATGTGTTCATCACTCACAGGAATTATGGTCCAGAATAATCAATCACTATGAAATGTTTATAAATCTCATTTATGATAAAACCCATACATTGCAAGTTCAGAAGACTGTACCAAGCAGAGTTAAAAATGCTGAGCATAGCATGGTTTAGGAAAAAAAAACGACTCAAATGTGTGTGTGAGGCAGCTCAGAGAGAACTGGATTTTCTAACATAACCAGAAATAACACAGTAGGAAAGGAGAGGATTAATCATTTTGGGATTAGGTCACATGGGTCATAGCTTTGCTAAAATCATCTGCATTCCTTACTAGCAAAAACTAATGCCTTGTCATAGGTTTGTCCGCTATAGCTTCACAGAGATGGGAGAAAGCTTTATGCTCCACAAAATACCTGACAGTATATAAAGACACACCTGATTAACATCATGCTATTTAATAGAAAATCAAAGTATCTACATTTCATTAGTTTGGAAGCAGCAGCTCAGAATTTTGTACTTTTTAATGTACCTTCCAATGAAAATGCAATATTTCTTTTAGGTAGTATTCAAATTTGAAGGAAATACAGTAATAGAAGAATTTTTACCATCAGATTTACAACAACAAAGACAAAGTTCTAGAGGGCCAAAGTTTTAATTACAATTAAGCTACTAAAAGGGATAAATGGGATAAAAAACAAGGGCCATTTAGGTTGGATATAAGGAAAAAAATAGTTACTGTGAGAGTGGTGAGGCACTTGAGCAGGTTGCCCAAGGAAGCTGTGAATGCTCTATCCCTGTCAGCATTCAAGGCTAGGGATTTGAGCAACTCGATCTAGTGGAAGATGATATTAAGGTCCTTTCCAATCCAAACCATTCTATGATTCTATAATCCTTTAAAGAATTCTTTATAGAGGTTCTAAATTTTCTGTTCCAAACAGCAGTGATAATTCAAGATCTTGATTTGCAAAGCATTCAAAAAAAATTTTAAACTAAATTTAGCTTTGCAGAAGTAGGCTGTATTTGGCACCTCCCACAGAAAGAATGGGAAGCATGATGCAAGGAGGGCAGTCTTTTGAAAAGCTGCATTTAGAATCATCTACATGTTATTTGGATACTTGATTAGGCAGTTGACACACTGTCTGGGCTTCCTGAGTCTGTACTTCATACCTGTTAAGTCAATTTAGAAAACTTTATTAAAAAAATAAATCCCCAGTCCTTTGCATTTCTTGGTGATCTTGAAGGGTACAGACTGCGTGATTTGCCCTGTTGCAGCATGTCACCTCCTGTTTCTTTGAAAACTTTCCTACGTGTGGCAGTTGTGAGATGTGTATTTCAGAAAAACTGAAGGCTTCTGACTATAGCACTGGGCTTTATCCCTCAGGAAAAAGAAAAAAAACATTCTTCAGAAGAGGAAATGGCTTTGGATACCAACATTAGCCTAACTCCCAAACAACAGTTACACCTGCTGCTTCCTAGTTTTGTGTGGGTTTTTTTGTCTTATAAAACTCCACCTTTTTCTCGCATTTTACAAGAAGAGTGTCTACAATCCAGCTCACAAGCTGAAAATCATTCAATACGTGTCATTCTATTGTCACACTGTTATCATTTAGGAATATAGGAACAGAAGCATAACCAGTGATGAACCCCATCAGTCCTTCAGATCCACTTGGAGAGCCTCCCCCAGAATACACTATCAATTTCTCCATACCATGGTTTAATTGGAGAAAGTCCTGGCAACAGCAACTGGTATCATTGTGATTGTAAAAATGTCTTAACCATGAATGAAGGCAAAGAGAACTGAGCTTATTTTATGTAAAAAAACCAGCCTGTAAGGAGGCATAACAACTGCCTTCAAATACAAAATAAGCTTTTTGCAACAAGAAAGGGAATGATCTGTTCTTGCCCATAGTGAGTAAGAATGAACTTATATTCTAAACAGACATATCAGCAATTAAGAAAAAAAACATTCTAACAGTAAGCTTTCTTTCTAGCTAGGGTACCAAGATTGGCTGAGAATACTGCCGAATTCATGTTGCGAAAGATCTTTAAGTGCAAAACCAGAAGTAATACAACTGAGTCCGTCCTGTGGCAGAATGAAAAATGGCTTTTGTGACTCTCATTTTCCCTTGATTTTCTATCATTTTAAAATATTTTCTCAGTGCACCTCAGTTTTTCACTCTGTTGCCTGCGTGGCAAGACACATTATTGATATGCTTTGGAAAAATTAATGTTCTGTGTTCGTTATGACTGACAGGACTGATAATAGCTGTGGTGCATTCGCATTGCAGCTGATGGCACAGATCAAGAACAGGAAAGGAATAAACTGAAAGGATTCAGGACATTGACTGCTTTGAAGGCAATAGGAAATAATAATAGTTTAGCTGGGTGGAAAGTCACTCATGTTTCACATTCTCACTTTTTAAAGTAAAATGAAGCATGAGAAGGCAGCTGCAATAAAATGTAAGCTAAACTGAAGCTTTACTTCTATATGGTCAATAAGGACAGATGTCATTGAAGGAGTGGAGAAACTGGCAGCTTTCCCTTCTGGACTAGAAAACATCATCCCTGGTGCAAGAACAGGAATGTGAGAAATTTATAAGCTTCCTCTCATTTGAGGTTTCTAGACAAAAGTTTCACATACTTCACATACATACTTCACATAGCTGGGCAGTAGCTTGCATATCTGAATGCCATCATGGTAATGAAGCATGCTGCTTCCAAGCCATGTGGTGGGCTGGTTTTGTTCAGTAGGAAATAAACTTATATTATGACTTCCAATAACTTCTACTTGGGCACTGAAGAGTTTAAATTCTGCAGATCAGAGATGAAATTCTAACAAATGAAGGAAAAGAAAGAGGAAGCAAAAGGGAAACAGGGCATTCTTTCTGGATTGAAAGAAGGGGTTAAGGCACTATCGATCTTTCCAGAGAAGAAAGAGACTAACAAATGTAATTCTCCAATCCTCAACCCTATTAGCAACAACTTCTTAGCCAGAAATTGTCTAAAGGGTCACCAGGCTACTCCTACTGTTTGCTACCTGGCTTTCTGGTGAAAAAATTAGTTCTATTGGAAACTGAAAACTTTCTCTAAGCTCTTGCACATGCTCCTATGCTGTTTCTACTGAGGTGTAGATGGATCTGGATTCCATCTTAAAATGCTCTGGGAGCTAGTACCTACAAGTTTTAATGTGCCTCTGGAGGACCCTCTGTTAATGTGTGCATGTGTAGTCTTATATGGGCAAAGAGAAAGGAGGCATTACTAGAAATTACAAAAAAATAGCTATCAGAACAATTTATAAAAAGGCAGTAAATACAGGCTCAAATGTGTGAAATATTCCCTGTGAAAAAATGGCCAAGCAGGCCTAAACTCCTTCTAGTTAAGAAAACAATGTATCCCAGGGAGACTAAAAGCAGATACGAGCCTTTTGAAGTGAAAAAGAATTGTAGGAAAGCATCATTCATGTGTGCAGTTAAATTCCTCTAGCTCATCAAATCCACTCAAAAAAAAAATCAGGAGTAAAATTTCATGCCTCTGCGTGGTGCTGTCACATTGTAAATTTTGCAGATCTATGCAAACACAAGTCACTTCTTATTCTAATGTTTTGTCTTAAAGAACCAAACTTCAGTATGATAATATTGGTTTTATTTGACTGCTCACTTCTTATTACTGATTAAGCAGTCAAGGAAAAACTTGCCTCAATTTACTACTGTTTCCAGCTGTGATTTCTGTTTAATAAATAATGCTAGGCACTCAGTATTGAAGAAGGAAAAACAAATGGCTTGGATGAGCTTATCTTCTCAAATTCAAAGTTCAGATTTCATAATTTTCAGAATTCCATAATCAATTTGTCATTTATTAGCTAGATTATTTCTTGATAAGATACTATAAAATGCATTTTTAACTCACATGTTAATTCAATTGTGATTAAAAACAATTAAAAAAATGAAAATAAAAGTGTTTATTCTGTAGTTTGACAAAATGGCTTGACAGCCATTGTCAGTTCCTATAGGCAAAACTGGAATCACAGAAATTTTTATCATCATAACTTACCTTTCTGGCAGCTCCAGTGAAAACAATCAAGACCAGAATGATCTTTGCTCTGTAAGTTATCTAACTCTATTTCACAGCTCTGATTCTCTTCATACCAAGGCTGTAATATTTTGTTGCTACACAATAAGATTCGCATTCATCTCTGTTTTATTACATATATAATAGGGCAGTTAAGTGTTTTGCATCCTATTACAACAGGGTAACTTTTCATGTACAAAAAAGCCTTTTTTTTAAATGCATATAATTACAGGAAAAGAAAAAATATCTCATGAACTTAGACAGGTGAGTAAAAAAGAGGTGGGTGACAGCATAGTAACCCTTAAGTAAACCCATGAAAGGAAAAAGGGAGTGTTTAGAGCAAAGAAGTAGCATAAGGGAAAATAATATTTTTTATTAAAACATTATCAAACTTTTTTGAGAAAAATGTTAAACTTTAAAAAAAGAATATTATTTGAAATTACAAAAAAAAAAAAAATCAAGAAGCTCTTACAATACAGCTAATCTTGCACTTCTGAGGTGCCTTTCCAAAGACTGGATATAAGGAAGAATGTCTTTACTGTAAGGGTGGTGAGGCACTGGAATGGATTGGCCAGGGAAGTTGTGAATGCTCCATTCCTGGTGGTGTTCAAGGTGAGGTTGAACATAGCCTTGGATGACATGGTTTAGTGTGAAGTGCTCCTGCCCATGGCAGGGGGATTGGAACTAGATGATCTTGAGGTCCTTTCCAACCCTAACTATTCTATGATTCTATGTTTCTATGTGTACCTTTGGAGGTTGTATAAATGTAAATGAATAAAGTCTTAAAGCCCTTATAAACTAAGAAAAGGGGATGCTCTCATTCCCATTTTACAGAAGAGGAAGGAGACAAAAAGAAATTAGGTGACACTATAAACTCAATTAACAGTAGCATAACCTTCAAATTTTGCTTCTGTGCTTATGTGACAACTTTACCTGTCAAGGATAGCATGCAGTGTTAGGAGACATGTCAGCAGCAATTATGTCAGGACAGGAGTCAGCACTATTTAGTAGATAGTTTGGGAGATAAGAACATCCCCAAAGAGAAAATGTCTATAGCAAAGCAAAAGTTTAAAGGTAAAGAGGCAGCTTTGAAGATGAACTCTGTAGAAGAAAATGGGGGCGAGGGGTATCATGCAAATAGACAAGGCAAGGCACAACACAAATTGCTGAAAGGGAGGAAGTGATGTGGTAGGTATTTACTGTCAGGGAAGGATTTTTCAAAGTCAGGAGATGGGCAGAGAAGAAATAGAAGTGTTAGAGCAAAATAAAAAATGGAAAAAAATCTTAGGGAGGACAAAGGAAGCAGAGATTATTAGAGGGATGACAGGAAAGGCTAGGAAATATATCTGTGAAACAATGTCTAAGGCACTTGAAATAAATTTTTAAGTAAACTTTCACCAATTTAGCTGACTTTTTTTTTCCTTTACTGAGCATGCACTTTATGCAGTAGGATGTCAGAAGATAATTTAATTGCTATTTGCACAGTACTAAGAGTAAGCACAGTACTTGAAAGAAGAAATACAGATTTGGAAAAAAAAAAATCACCAGCTAGAGGATGCATTCACCACAGGCAAGACAGGTCCTTTAACCACAGTCCATGAGGTTTGTACTGGGGTGATCCTAGTGCAAGATGACAGTACCAGACAATGGGTGTAAGACAAAAAAGGTAGGGGGGATGGGTGGAAGGAGCAGATAAGGTGATACTGGTGATGCATATCTAAAGGACCTCTGATTAAGATGGCTATTACAAGATTAATACAGAAAATCAGGTTGTGTGTCTGTACTAAATAGAGGGGATAAAAGCTATGATTTGCAAAAACCATGAAATTCTGTACCCTCACAGCTTGTATTTTTTCAATCTATTGAAGCTATGAGAAGCCCAACATTTTAAAGCAGAAAAAAATCTACTTTTATTCTGTTCACTTCTCACAGGGAAAAGGAAAGTTCTCAGATGCGTCTAAATATTGAAATATTTAGAGAAAAAATGTTCCACCAGGAGCATGTGGTACTCAGTAGCTACAGGGAAAGCAGTAAATATGCCTGTAAGAAACTAATTTGGCATCAGAGGTTTCAGGAAACCACTTGTCTCTAAACTGGAGAGGCATGAATTTGACAGATGGACCACTCAGTGGAGAAGGAATTGCCTGAATCATCACATTCAAAGAGTTTTCATCAATGGCTAAGGGTCCAAGTGGAGACCAGTGACAAGTTGTCCTGGGTTCAGCAGCAGGAGTCATTTTTCTCCTCCTTAGTAGCTGGTGCAGTGCTGTGTTTTTGACTTTTGGCTTGGGAACAGCACTGATAACACCAGGGTTTATAGTTAAGGCTGACCAAGGATTTTCTGAGCCTCATGCTCTGCCAAGGAGGAGGGAAAGCCGGAGGAAACAGAGACAGGGCACCTGACCTAAACTGACCAAAGAGGTATTCCATGCCGCAGCACGTCATGCCCAGGATGTAAGGACAGAGAGCAGAGATGCAGAAGGGTGGGGTGAACTGCTTGGTCGGGCTAGGTATATAGTTGGTGAGCTGTTGTATTCTTTCCTTGTATTTGCCTTGTCATTATTGGTGGTAGCAGCAGTGGTTTGCGTTATACCTTAGTTACTAAACTTCTTATCTCAACCTGTGGGAGTTGCATTCTTTCGATTCTCCTCCCCATCCCCCCGGAACTGGGGGAAAAGAGAGGGGGGAGTGAGTGAGTAGAACTGTATGAGGGCCTTAAACCACGACACAAGTGACATTCCTCAGGGGTCAGTATTGGGACTGGTGTTGTTTAACGTATTTTTGGTGACGTGGACAGTGGGATTGAGTTAGCAAATTTGCTGACAACTCCAAGCAATGTGGTTAAGTCAATATGCTGGATGAAAGGGATGCCATCCAGAGGGACTTTGACAGGCTTGAGAGTTGGGCTGGATTAAAAGGACTGTGGCCAGCAGGTCAAGGGAGGAGATTCTACTCCTCTAGTCTGCTCTCATAAGACCCCACCTGGAGTATTGAGTTCAGCTCCTGTCACTACAAGTGCCTGCAATGACAGGTCAAGGGGGAACGGCCTTAATCTGAAAGAGGATATATTTAGATGAGAAATTCTTTACTGTGAGGGTGCTGAGGCACTGGCACAGGTTGCCCATAGAAGTTGTGTCTGCCCCATCCCTGGCAGTGTTCAAGGCCAGGTTGGATGGCGCTTTGAGCAACCTCGTGTAGTGGAAGGTCGTAGTGGCAGGGGTTTGTAACTTGATAATCTTTAAGGTCCTTTCCAACCCAAACTACGCTATGATTCTGTGATTCTTTAAATACTTCCCATTTTTCATATTTAACCATTGTGTACAAAAATCAGGGCTACTGCAGTTAAGGTGGATGAATTATGAATTTCTAAATTTAAGAATAATCAAACAATGTTGCAGTAAAAACACTCTAAGCAGTAAAATGATAACTTATTGTTTTCAGACTGTGGTCCACTAAGGTCAGCTTTTGTTGCAATGCTAGGTTTCATGCCTAGTGTTGCATATGAAGGCGAACAGACTGTGAGGAGATTTAAAAATTGAAACCAGTGATACCAGGCAGTTAGCCATTGCTTTGTG
Source organism: Forpus xanthops (assembly GCA_032466535.1). Classification (NCBI taxonomy): domain Eukaryota; kingdom Metazoa; phylum Chordata; class Aves; order Psittaciformes; family Psittacidae; genus Forpus; species Forpus xanthops. The sequence continues at coordinate 14,090 of JASSUY010055220.1, forward strand.
CCACATTTGTGTGTGCTCTATGCAAAATAAAAGTTTCACTTACATTTCTGGTACTTTCTTCTTCTTAAATAAATACAAGGCAGCAGCTGTAATTTTAATCAGCAAGAAACTGATACCCAATCCAATCCAAATATCTGCAAAATCAGAGAAATCAAAGACAGAAATAAGTACAATGAAACAGTCAAGAAATGAACTGAAAGATATTTCTTTCTGCTTACAGACCCACCATTTTGAAGGAGACTTGAAGTTGGAGGCTGAAGAGGCTTAGCACTTCTGTGGCAACGGTTTCCTTTCCATTCTTTTTCACATCTGTAAATAAAACAATGACTTTTGAAAAAGGGAGAAGCAAAGAACGTAAATGGGGATAAGCACACAAAAAATGCAAATCTTTTTGAGCACTTTTGCCAAGGACTAAAGCTGACCCAAGAATCACAAAAAGCAGCATCAAATTTAATAGAGTGAAATGTGAGAAATACTCATACACAGACAAAAAAAATAAACAAAGTTCAAAGATTAGAATTGGTTGCCTTCTCCATGACCCATCCTGTTATTTTCCCACAGTAAAAGAAATCTGACTAATTTCCTTGTTATCCCCCACATGAAGGTTAAATACATTTCTGTGCTGAGGATTTGGGACCCTAATGCAGAGAAAGATACTTGAATAGAGATGAGAAAGATGTTCTGCTCCCCCACCTAATCAGTCTCTCTTGTTTTTCTGTTTTGTTTTTAAAATAATACCCCTTCAATAAATGCCTCTTCAAAACCAAAGCACTACATTTGAGCTAACAACTGCAGCCATGTCAAATTATTCTATATTTTGTGTTTGGTTTGAATCCAGTCTTGATTTGAAGTAACAAAAATGCAACTGATCTGGCACAAGCTTTGATTTTTAGTTTTACACTTGTTGCTTAACAGTTAATTGCAATCACCAAATAAGTTTATGTCATTTCTCACTTTAATTTGCCTGAATTTAGCTTTTTGATACTGTTCATCAGAATGAAGGGACCTTGGACACCCAGGCAAGGGTAGGCTGCCTCTGCTGAGACAGGTGAGTCTACCCCAAGGAGTCTTAAAATGGCTGTAGCACCTACAGGTACAAACCCTAAATGATGACTACTCTAAGGGGTTGTTAAGAGATAGCTACACATTGACACCTAAATTTCAGGCCCCCCACCTGATGAGCTGAATCCTGCCCTTAGTGTCACATTGGAATGACTTCTACCAACGTTTCAATTACCTGCATGGCTGGTGGTTTATGAGCTTCATAAATTTTCAGCATTTTTTAAAAAAAAGAAGTATCAAAAAGAAGTGATGATAGTAATGCAGTTTCAATCCTACTAATGTCAAATGAATAGGAAATCAATTTTACTTTTTATGATTTCTCTCTTTAGTTTCACCATTAATGTGGGATGAATTGTATACTGAGTTGTTTTCTCATTTTAACATTTTTTTTTCATAGTCGCTAATTTTTATAAAGTAATTTCTAGCTTCTAATTGTGGTTTCCTCTCCTGTCTTTAAATGTATAATAAGAAATCTCACATATACATAATTATATCTTTATATTAAGGGTATTTTATTGGAAGGTGTGAGAAAGAACTGCATGTTGTTTGTCATGATTTTGAATACAATATTGCCTATGTGCATTATCTTGGCAGATCCATACTGAGTTACCTGTAGCAATCTGGAGAGAGAGGAGTATGACATTTTCCCAGAAAATAACTGAGCATGGTAGATGTAGGAAGAAGAAGGGTAGAATGATAGAAGCAGCAAGCACCTGTCTGCAGCCTTAGTGAAATTTAAGAGAAACCTGAAAGGGTCAGGGCACATTGGAAAGCAGATCTATTTCTCAGTCTCAGACATGACAGAAAGAAGGTGATTTCACTGAAGACCAAAAGTGGCTGATGCAGGATTTGTTGCAACTCTGCAGACCATTGAAAAATACTGGGCAGAGATCATGGCAGGAGGAAAGTACCAGCACTATTCAGAAACAATGCACAGAGAGAGACGTATTTAACCTTTGAGTTGTCTTACCCCACCTGAGTTTTCTTTGGTTAAAGGTTTACCTTGTTCAAGGTTAGCAACTGGTATACTAATGAATCCCAGCTTTAGAGACTGGACCCAGTAGCATATTCCAACATGCTTATTTTAAAGACAAAGTAGTGCAATTTAAAATGACAGGTCTGGCTGAGCTGGAGACCCATTGTATTCAGTGACTGAAGATACCTGGTCCCTTCAGTCCTACTTTTTCTTCGCCATTCTACAAAAAAATCATGTCATTCATAAGCTGTTCTTTTATGCAGACTGGTGATTTTACACAAAAGTCAAATTGCAGTTGGGCTCATACCAAGCCCCGTGGATCCATGTAGAAAAATTGCAGTCTGATGGTAATAACCCATCAAAATAATTTTCTGATTGTTCTTGATTGTATAATTTCCATTCTACCCATTTGCCACATTTTCTGTTGAGCTGGATATGCTTTTAACCAAAATTGCCCTCTTTCTTGTCACTGCAGATCGTACTTAATTGTAAAAGAAAGAATGAGCAAACAGATTTGCAGCTGTGTGCAAGCACTATTCAAACACAGCAAGAGAGGTGCCATCTGCTGCTCTGGAACCATTGCCACATAGCTCACCTCAGAGCTGCAAAGGAGTAGTTCTCATAAAGCAAATGTGTGTACTGGTAAAAGCATAGGAAAGTTCTACTCCCTAGAAATATCTATACATATCTTCATATGCGATATTTCCATTTATTGATGAATTATTTCCACACATTCATGCTGTATTTAAATTATGGATAAAAAAAGTTAAGCACCTTTTAGATAACTACTTTATCTTCTTATACATACAGGTTTTATAATCAACTACTAACTACTTTAGGTTGGCCATTTATTGCCTTCCAAATCTCAGAATATCAACAGAATTCTTTTATGTTACATGACACGAACCACTTCGGAATCTGTTGTAAAGAGGTAAAAAATGGATTAAAACAGAACAAAGATGTGTCTCTGAAACAGGGTAAGTGATTAGGACAAATTCAGAAACAAGTAAGTGGGAAAAAAATATTTTAAAGCATGAAGCATAGGGACTGTTTATAGGGAGAGGGAGGAGGCAAAGCTAAAAAGATGAAGTTAATAAAGGCAACATACCTAATTCTCAAAGATCAGGATGGAAAAGGAGTGCTAAACAACAAAAACTTGAAAACTGAGTATATCAGTCAGTTAAGTACTCACACTTTATCTTCATACATTGATTTGTTTGTTCATTTTTATCTCTGGCAGGAGAACTTACCAATCATACCTGCCAATGAGGTAAAATACAAGACTATCAGAAAAATCTGGGCATAATTCAGAGGGTCATTCAGCTCTTCCTAGGGTTTTGCTGTTCATTAGTTACAAAATGCTGTCTTCTCACATAAAAAAATAAAAGAACAAGGGAAAAAGCTTACGCCTAGCTAAGAAGCCTTTAGCTTTCAGTGAGGCTGCAAGTAAAACAAGGGAAAATTGTTCATTAGTGTCTTTAGCTCTCAGCTGATACAAGAGCTGCCTCTGGCTTTTACCAAAGCCAAGCATTTCTGTGCCTAGAATAGAGAGAAACTTGTCTTAAATATCAAAAACATTCCTGTTTCATAGATACTGAAGAAGGTTTTGATCCTTTATATCTGTCTTCTGTAGAAACACTAGTTGGCTACAGTGATAGCTGTGGTGGAGGAATCATTAACTTGAAAAGAGAGAACAGAATGAAGTTTTTAACTGCACTGGTATGTGTCAGTGACAGATTAAAGAAGATAAAAGTTCTAGACCGTTTATTTAAAATAAAGTATATCTAATTCTAGACAAGCTACTCCAGTTATTTCAGTCCATTGTAAAGCTGAGGGGTATTTGCAAAGCTCCTTATGGTCTTATATAGGACATTTGAAGGTTTGATAAGAAATACAGAAGATTTTACAGGTCTAAAGATGTTATACCACTATATAATTTTATATTAAATTAAATCCAAGAAATTTTGCAGTCCATAACCAACTAATCAGGTTATTTTAGAAGCTAAACAAAACTTATACAACAAAACAGAGAGCCTATTGTCCTTAAAGTATGAGATAAAGGTACTCACTCTCTTAGTCTGACTCTTCGCAGCCTTCTACCTGTGCAGTCCTTTGCAACTGTTTGAGGTTGGTGCTGAAATTATACCCCTCTCATCTAGTCACATTTCCCATAGACTGCACTCTGTCCAATACATGTTGGACTAAGTGGTTGATAGAAAACAGAAGTGTCACACTTTTCATCAAGGAAAATGAAACGTGGTATCAGTTCATAGTGCTTTTGAGGAAGTGGTTTTTTGTACTGAGGATGCAGAATATCTGTTCCTGCGCTTTTGCAGTCTTGATAGTACAGTCTCAATCCCAAGACTTGGTCATTTGCCTGTTGCTGCAAAACTATAAGAGTAATAATACCAGGCAGCTTTGTAGGAAATGAAGTAAAACTTCACCTTTCTACTGTGCTTGACACATACAATTCTGAAGTGAGCTTTAATTACTCTAACAGCTCCAGGTAGGTCACAGTAGCCTGTGGTATGCGCTCGAGAGGTGCTCCAGTTAATGAAGGAGAACACTCTTAACTACCTACCAACTGCTGTGCATGGACAGTACTTACAGTGCCTTACTTTCAGATGGGAGGCAGATAAGTTGCTTCTTCAAAGTTGCTATTAGCTTTTTCTCTGATGAGAGCAGTTGAGAGATACACAAATGCTGATGTGGTGGAAGGACCTTACAGAGTGCAGATCGACCATGTCTTCTGGGCAATGTGTTAAATCTACATTAGCAGGGTACTGGGAATTTTTAAGAGCTTCCTTAATTATTCTTTCCTGCTGTTTTATTTTTATGACAGACAGTTCTGAGAAAGTTCTGAATTTATCTCTTGAGCCATGAGACTGAAGTTTCACGCTATTTATGTACAATTAATTTTCTTGGACTGATTACATCTTGACTAATTAAAATTATTAATTTATTTAATTTTAATTTAATTAAATTAATTAAATTTAATGAAATTATTTCATTTTAATTAAAATGCCACATTTTACATGAGTCTTAAACTTACCTGAAATACATAGGTGGTCACTGAGACCCATTCAAACAAGAAGCTCCTCTTAGATGAAACAGGAGGAGCAAGAGAGAAAGACAGATGAAATAGCACTTGAATACTTCCATCCCAGTGCACATCCCAGTCTCTCCTGCCTGACAAAATATCTTCTGCTATTAGCAAGTCCTTATGGGAAAGTCACCCTGGAAGGGAGAATGTTAACCCTCCAAATTTACTTGTAGGATTTCCAACTCATTATTTCCTAATATAGATAATGGTAATGGAGATAAATGAACTTAGCACTGCCTATGTCGCTATACTTAGTTCCTGCTGTTATGGCTCGTATCACTCAGAACAAAAATAAAACCCAGACAGGTTGTCTGTTGTTTTTAATGTTCATTCAAGGCAGACTTGGTTTACAAGATTGTGTCTGGCTGATACATTGCTGCATTTCAGAATACTAAAGCCCATCTCTTTTCCTTTTTTTTTATCTGAAACATTAGTCATACAGAAAACCTAATCTCTACATCAGTTGTCCATTCAGAATGACCCACAGTCAACTAAGTATTTATTATGCACGGTATTAGTAGCATGTAAAAAAAGGCAGTAATATGTGGATGTTTGTACTTATATTTTCCTGCGAGTATGACTGTATACTTTTAGTGTACTTTACAGATTGTACTTATGAATCTGCCACAATATACCGAGCCTGTATCTTCTGGGTGAACCCAGATTTGCCACTGCTGTGTTTATAATACATTTGCTATGTTTATAATACATTTTCTGTGCTTATAATCCATTACATAGGGGTCATTACACATGAGCGCTGACATTATTCAGGAGCTGTGCCATATCTAGTGAAGTACAGGCTACTCCAGGAGCGGTGACATAGGACACAGAGGAAAAAAAAACAGCAAACCCACACTTAGTTCCTTGTGAAAAACAGAGACTTTATATCCCTGCCTTATATCGGTGTAGAAAAATTTTCTATACTTCTAGCTTCACTAGACACTAGAGAATGATGAATAAAGCAACTCTTCATTGCATTATAGGGAAAAAGTAACCTCTACTTCTGCAATGCAGTTATCCATTTGCACTGTAGCTATTATTAGCAATATACTAAAAAAAAAAAACAAACCAAAACAATCATACTCTCTGATTAGTCTTTATTGCTAAATAAAAATATACAAAATTCCAGTACTGAATATTGCATGAATGATCTCTGGAGATACTATACTTATGATGATTGTAGCCTGTTGCCTGCTGACTGTAGCAGGAGTCAGGATTCACATTATTCTGTTCCTGATTAAACTCACAGGTGTGGGACAAGGAGAAACCTCTCTTGGAAAAGACAGGTAAAGCAGATGGTAACCTTGAATGTCAAGAAGCTCTAGCTTGTAAATGAAGACACATTAACTAACTGGGAGAGAGTTAGATGTTCTCTGAAACACTGTGTGCAGTTCTGAACTTGCCTATTCAGGAAGGTGAAACAACACAGGAGAGAACTGCTAAGGATGAGCAGAAAAACAGAAAGCTTTTTTGCAAGAAGATTCCAAGCTTTCAGTTTATTTAGTCTACTGAAAGAAAAGCTGAAGGGCATTAGCTTTTCTCTAGAAACATTTTTGAGGATAAACAACAGAGGTACTGAGGGACTTTTTAGGGTAATAGAGGATATTGGCATAAGCACAAATGAGTATAAGCTAGCTATGAATAAATTTATGAGGAAATTATTAGAAAGTATGCAAACAGAGAAGCAAGGCTTTTATCGTTCCTCCATTTCTCATAGCGTACTGCTTCAGAAGGGTCAGTTGTTATCCTTTGTACATGGTACGACATACTCCAAACATCCTCAGATGCTGGAAACTCCCAGTAGTGCAGCAAGGTAGAGAGGAATACCCCGTAATTAGTCAACTAACTGAACTTCTGAATAAAATTGTAAAATTGTGACTGTGTGATAGCAAGGGCCTGAATTTGAGGACCCACATATAGCTTCTATTCTGAAAACTGCTAAAATTTGTAACTGGCAAATATAAAGGGATCAGCATAAGGCACTAATACGAGGTATAAACAGATTCTAAATTAAACGTAAGTATTCTGAGAAAAGATCAGTGTATCCTCATAGATTATTCAATGAAAGTAACTGCTCATTTTGTATAATAAAAGCATGCACTATGCATAAAGTATAAGGCAGAAGGCATTAGAGATTACAATCTCTAATCTCTAGTGATTAAAATCATATGGCAGAGATGGAAAATATCAGATTTAATTTATATAGAAGATGAGTGGGAGCAGTTGTGCTGAAAGTAAACAAAATGACATATGGTAAATGGAAGAAAAATTGTGTGTTTCTGCTTATCCTCTAGAATGTTCAATCAAACTGAAAGGAAATATATCTTAAACTAATAATAAGGAAGCTATTTGTCACACAGTGCTTAACTGACCTGGGGGAGTCCTTGCAATAACAAGTCTAAGAAGCCAAGAACTTAATGATGTACTAGAAAGAGCTCCTTAGCACAGAGAATGAAACTCTCTAGAGATTGCAGAGTTTAAAGTGCTAACTGATGGCAATTTGGAAGAAAATTTATTGTCATCATCATTTTCTACATGTATATTCTGGTTTCTTTTCTCCCAGCATGTGCTGGGAGCTACTCAGCATGACACTGTTATTGCTCATTGTTCCTATAGCCACAATGAAAGGTTTTAATTACAGCCTGTGTTGAATAAGAAAAGGTAACTGTTAGAAGAAAGGACTCGGTATATCTAATTGCTTTTTATATAGACACACAGTGAAGCTGTGGTGACAAATCTTAAACGTTTAGAGTGAGACTTAATTTTTCTAGCATTAAACACCTGAAAAGATGGGTATCTAGACATTCCAGACAAGCTTACACTATGTGAAATAAAGAGACAAATTCTCACTGGGTGTTTTATCATTGGTTATAATGATGTCATGATCACTAGTTCTGGTTATGTAGATGCGTTTAGCTGCTAGGCAAAAGGAACAATACCTTAATGCCTGCAGTTAAATGTTTAAACAGAAAACAAACAGCATCTAATGTTCAATGTAGGAGCATGAAGGTGAGCTTTGTATCATGGATAGTTTGCAAATGACATGCTGCTAGATCCAGGCAAACCATTTATTAAAGGGGGAAAATTAAATACTATCTCTAGCCTCAGTCATTTTAAATAGAGATTATTGGAAAATTTTAGAACAAATATTTCTTCACTGAAATTGGCTGACACATGAAAAAGCTCACATATAAAAGCTCATGTCAGTGAATTTGAATTAAAGAAATTGTCAGTGTCTGAAACCTGCCTGATCTGCCTGATTTCTTGTCTGGCTCCTTCCCTAAAAAGAATTAACTCAGAATTAACTCCAGATTTTGAAGTTATTCTGCTGTTTTTCCGGTGTTTTGAAAAACAAATCGCTTTATGGCTTTTCTAAAATTCTTCCTGTTTTAAACTGTTGTGATAGTCTAGTACACGATTTTTTTTCTTCCACTATATCTTATCTATCATAAGGAAATGCAGGTCCATATGGAAATCATTTACTATCTTTTGCTTTTTGCTTTTACTCTTCAATGAAATAGGCCCCAGCAGAATTCATTGAGGTATGTCATATACACTCTATATTATGGCAGATTCATTCAGCTACAGCAATAAAGCAGAAGCATGTGTTCACATCAGATGGTCAGACTTGACCATCAGACATTTCAAACAATTAAATTTTTTTTATGCTATTTTCCCCCACCTTCTTAAATAATAGTTTTCAGGTAATAGATTTTCTGCTATCATAAAATAGTGGTTAAAGACCCCATGAACAAATCATGAAGCTACTCTTGGCATTGAAGAAAGGGTTTGGTGCTAGATAACAGGGAAATTACTAGTCACTTAGCTAACTAGTAAACAAAATCAAATTAAAAAAAAAGAATTTTTTTTTTTTTAAATGGAAATTTCTTTTGGATAAAATCAGTATTTTAATGCTACTTTATACAGAGGTCAAACCATCAGAAATCATATTGTTTAATTATAGTTAATGCTGACATGAGACCATCACAACAGAGAAAGAAACAGCTTGAAACAATGTAGTAGGTCTAGTGATCACTAACCACTGGAGATCAGAGTTCAAATTACAGTTGAATCGTGAGGTTCAGCCTCCTGCTGAGGGGAGTCTGGAGCTGTGCTTTGTAAAAAGTGATCATCAGAATAAATAACCTTGCTCATAAAAGCTCTTAACATTTTCAATGTGGATAACCCAGTGAAAATTAGTAATTTTGTGAACTAGAATTGAAAAATGGGATACTGGGAGAGCAAGGCCAGCTGACTGAGTTTGCTGACTGAGGGAGATCTGGTGCAGATACTCCAAGTAATATGCTCAGCACAGAGAGCATTTCATTAGTGAGAAAATGGAAGTATCTCCATTTTCTCTTACTCTGAGGAACCTAGGAGATTGAAGTAATACAAATTACCATCTCTACTATTAAGTGAACCTGCTCAAGAAGTCTGTATCAGTACAGTGGTATGTGAGCTACCAAAGCAAAGTGAAAAAATTCGTGGAAGAGGTAGACTTTATCTTAAATCAGCTTATAGTAACCAGTCATTATTTCAGTCTGCCTGTCCATCGTTTCCCAGTTCTTCTTCCTTCCATCCCCCCTCCCTCAATTTTACATGCCCTTCTTTCTCTGCCCCTCTTGTGTTTCTCTATTCTTTTCCTCCCTCACTTTTGCTATTTATGGAACATAGGAAGACAGAAAGAAGAAAAAGAGATAGAGAAACCTAAGTATCTGAAAAACAGCTTTTTACATGTTTGTGTCTCAGCCCATAGCTGCAACTTCCATCGGACTGAATGAAGGTGAGGTGACCTGACAGAAAACCTGACTGTACAGCTGTATTGACAGCTGGTAGAAACACTCCATAGCTTTCAGAAATGGCACTGATTCAATATTTAGGTAAAATTAGGAAATAATGCAAGAAACTATAGAAGAGATATTTAGTTCTAAGATAGACCTGTTAATTTCACAGAAAAAAAGCTTTTTTTGCTTAAATGACAGTTCTGTTGATAAAACAGCTGGGGTTATAGATCAGTAGAAAACCTAATAAAAGATCTGAATGGATTTACAGTGGCTAGATTTTTCCACAGAGACCTTCCTTTTCTTGTGTTCTTTTTATGTGTGTTTGTTTTTTGAGAGATGGAGAGGTTTTGATTGTTTTTTTTTGTTTTGTTCTTAAATATTTGCTCTTATTGCCATTAGTCAGACTATAACAGTACTACATACTAGTTTGTTATCAGCATTATAACTAGTTAGGTAAGAAACAATAAGTATTTATTGCAAAATCAGTTTATGTATCTGCTTTTCACTGCTGTTTGCCCATTGAATAGCTTTCATATGGATGAATCTGTAATGTCCAGGAGAAATTAGTTTTTTAAAAGCTTGACCAATGGAAAAGTAACTTTTTTTAATTCCTTTCCTGCTCTGCCTTTCCAGCATTGGTCTAGTCTCCAACAGCTAAAATGGTCTGCTTTAACCAAAGCCTGCCACCACTGGCCACTGTTCCTGGCAGGTGGATTGTAGTATATATTGGAGATTATAAATCATTTTGACATTCTCAGACAGTCATAAATTTATCTGCTTACATGGAAGACAACACTGTACAATAACATTTAATGCTACTGCTTCTCAACATTGTACAAGTTAGGTTCACAAGTACGGTCTAAGATTAAATCAACATAAATATATTCTTTAAACTTTTTACTTGTAATTTAAATATCTATAAGAAACAAACAAACAAACAAGCCACAAAACCACTCTTTTACTTACCCTCCATGTAATACAGGGACAGTGGTTTACACTCCATTTGAACCACTCATCCCCCCCGAATAGGCTCAAGTTCTGCAATAAATTCTATATGTGCCAGCGTGGTCCATGGGAAAGAATAATGCTGGGATGTATCTACATAAATTGCACAGTCCTCTTCTGATATTAGAGATTAATTTCACAGAATCTTGGGGAATTCACTTTCTAGTTTCTTGCTAACAAGCTAAATTTATGAAATCTTCAGAGAAATGACCTTTAAACAATTTATGAGAACCTAAGACACTTTAGATGCAATAAAAATAATTTCATCATTTTTCTCCCAACTCCACATTCTGTTAGTGTCGCTATGGTTACGGAGTCAAGACTTGGTAATTTAGGAGAGGCTGGAATTAAGGATTCCCATGCAATTTCAATTCAAACCCTCATGCATGCGTGTTCAGGCACAGTATTTGACTGGAAGATCACAAAATCCCTCTACACCTCCCTCACTAATAAAAAACTTTCATTCTGCTATTTATTCAGTGCTTAGGTTTGCAATAAGATTATTATCACAGCATATAGGAGAGGTAATTCACTAGTGAAAAAAAAGGAAAAACAATTGTTATCATGAATAGCTAAACAATCTCTTCTGTCATTAGGGTTCAAAACTTCAAACTTCTTTACTTAATACTGCTGTAGTAGTTGACATGAGGAGAAATTTGAATTTCAGGTCCATCGTTGAGAGTTTTTTGAGGAAGAATATATAGCTCTAAATCTGAATTTTTGAATAACTTTGATAGAAGAGCTTATTTCAACTGGTATACTGGGTATTTTGATAAAGCAAAATCTTTCCCATGATCTTCAGGGCACCACAGATTGTTAATAATATATAGTGAACTACAGTTAATGTTAACAGAATTTCTAACAGTATTCTATTCATTAAAGTTGCAGGAAAGAGTGTGCAATACAGATATAGAACAGGGAGCTATTCCCCTGATATTAATGCTCTGTGCAATCAATCATGGTACTTGAACAATTCAAAGCACCTTTTATGCTCCTTTAAGGTGTACCACTTGGCAGAACATAAACCTAGTTAACCTCCATTGCTGGTCAACAGCACTAACAGACAGCTACAGATTCCAAAAATCTGTAAGGCCAAAGGATCCTTGCTATGTTCAGGTTTTCTACTGATGATTTTATGTCAACAATTGGGATGAGGTGACAGAAGCCATGACAAACATTCCATATTAATAAGGGACAGATTTACATTTTGTAAAGGCACAGGACCAAGACTTTTCTATAAGCTGAAGTCGGCTTCTATACAACTGAAGAACTGATTTCATTAACCTGCATCTTCTCTGAATGCAAAGACATTGCACTTTTTCATCTATTTTGAATAAAAATATATTTTTTTTTCTGTATAGCTCCTAGCAGATTATTTTTTTTTTTTACTACTCGTGAAACAGTCTGTTACAAAGCTGATACAACACCCTGCCTTTGTTCTTCACTTCAGTGACGTAAAATCAAGACAATATATCTTAATTTCACAAATATTTTCAAAGAATTAAAGTGAGAAATGCATTGTGCTACTGCATATCAATTACTCTTTACACGCATGGGAAAGAAATTCATAATAAGTCAAAGCATGGCATATTCTGAAATATGTTCTCAAATATGACCTGTTAGCCAATTCTTATTTCTACATGACAGCTATCTTTTGAATGAGAACAGACATTGATATGATGTTTTCTAATTTGTTTTTCTTACTAGAAGGATTTTCTCATAGCAATTCTTTTGAATATGTTACTGTAGAAACAAGAATAACCTAAAGTTTTATCCTGTTTTTCATGATGCATCTGCTGACCTGCTGCTTTACAGGGTTGACAGTTTTGACATCTAGAATTTGCTTTCCATTTTTTCTTTCCTCTTCTTTGTCTTGGGAAGTAATCTAAATTTTAGAGCACAGTAGTCTATGGTAACTTTTCTTCTGTCTCCAAACTTGTATATTACAAGTTTTTTTGCTATGTTGTGATATTCACCAAAACTCACTGGCAGGACCCGGACTACGAAATCCCGCATCATATCTTTATAGTGTGGGCACTAAGTATATACACAGAGCCATGAAAATAGTGACAAGCCAATGCAAGTCTAACTTGCTGTCCATTCTTGCTATTTTATCACAGGACATGCAAGGCTTGCTTTTCATTTTGAAAACTTGTGAATCTCAGCCTATTTCTTTCCAAACTCAAATATGTAGATAGATTGCATATTTGCTTTCAGTGCTACATTAAGTTCTGTTAATCAGTGTGATTAGTTTTGGTTGACCCCTAGGATGGAGTAAGCAGGTTGATCTTTTTGTGAGAAACTACTGAGCAGCTAGAGAAGAGGAAGGAAGATAGTGGAGACCACAGATTAAATCAAACTTGGCATGGCAGATTGACATAGCACAGAGCTGCCAGCCTCTGGTTCACAATAAAAGGACTAAGAAACAACTGAAAGGAGGAAAAACAAGAGCAGGGAGATTAATAACTTCTATGTAAGAGTAAAAGTTATTTTAAATGGGTCAGTGAACAAACTTTGTCTCAGGCCTCAAACGTACACATAACTGAGGACCCTGCCCCCCCAGCTTTTTAATGAGCTCTAAAATACTTCACAGAATAGAAAACAAAAAACTGAACTCTAATCTTAATTACATTAATTTTTTTAAAAAAGTCTATTTATTTCTCATCTTCTTGTAATAAGTAAGTATTTTAAATTGTGATACTTAAGCAACAATATTTTGGGATGCTGTACAGAAGTTCTCCCATTTGATTCGTAAAAACATTTATAATACTTTATGAACATACAGATTTTCTCCTTTAAGCAGATAAAGATAAGGCAGACTTTTATTACAAGAAATTCAATTCAAGATCTTTTGCTGAAATATCCAGGAGAGAAAGGAATGTTTATAATCCTCTTTTATGTTTAAAGACTTCTGTTGAAAGCCAGCAGTTAGATGAGGATATAATCATAAACACTGGGGTGCTAGAATTTATGAAGATGGAAGAGCAATAGTGCTGTCTACCAGTAATATATTATAGTATTTTCTAAGCCTCTTTCATTGATTTGGTTTGGAATTCAAATGAAAAAGTACCTTTCCTGATATTTTATATTTTGGACAGATGGTAAATACCACACAACTTGTTTGTAGGATATTTCTACAATACCTTCAAGTCTAACACAAATCCAGTTAAAGTTCTATTTCAAAGAAATTCCTTTTGATAAGAGATGAACGAAACCCTGTCCAATTTATGGAGTGAATGTTGGTGTAAGGTTGGCTGGCTTTTTAAGTTTACATTTCCAGGTGCAGATAAGAACATTTACATCAGCCAAAGAATTGGTTTAGTTATTACTGTGGTGTTACTACTATGAACTTATTTTACTGTGAGAATTAAGCTAGAAATACAAAACATACAGGGCAAAGTATAGACAAGGGTGGAAACAGGATTTGTTGCAGGCCTGTGCACTTTGTAGAATTTGTATGAATATCAATGCAAACTGAAAGATCTACTCAGTTTTGTAAACTAAGTACCGAATTTTTTTTCTTTTATTTCATAATTGAAATATTGCTATCTCAGACTATCCTCAGTCTTTGCTTGAAAGGTTAAGGGTTAAAAAGAGAGCAGCATTGGTGTTCATGCATGTAGTGTTCTTGTGAATAACTGTTTATATGAATTTGTTTACCTTTCAGGTTAATTATTTCTTCCTGAGTGTTTAATAAAGCCTTAGTTCTTGCCCCTAAGCAGTTCCATTCCAACTATTTTCTTTTCTCCTCAAGAAAGAAACTTTGAGAGCTTACTTTCCATGAGGATTCAATAAAACCAGCCTTCCTGTTGCTCTGGTCACCCACAGAGCAAAAAGGAAGTTAAACTGTTTGCTGACATATGTCTTACGGTTTGGGTCTGAGCTTCTGCTCTTGTGCCTGCTGCCAGAAGTTTGACTTGCACAGACAATACTTTGTGGGTGGTGACTTCACTGGGAATCAAGAGCCAAGAATTGAAGACATGTCCTGTGTGCCATGTCTGTGGTGCTTAGGAAAACATTACTGGATCCACACTTTTAAAGTTACAGCAGATGTGCTTATTTTGTGGTAACCATGTAGTGGAAGAAAGCTGTTCTCTGCCCCTAAACCCCAGCTTAGCTAATCATAAGGAAGGTTAGCAAATGCAGTATTTTTCTCATGATATTTCATAAACACAAGGTTACAGAATGAATGTGGATGGAAAGGCAAATAATCCTTCCAACCCTTGTGATCTGCATAGAATTGTGGTTTGCCTGAACTGGCTGAAAGCTCCTCGTAATTATTTAGAAAGATTGGCACTGTTTAGAGAGCTAACATATCTGCATAAATTCCTATCTTACCCTTGCATTCTTTGGAACATACAAATGAATCTTGATACATTCATTGCCAACAGATATGTAAAGACAATCTTAAATCCAAATGTGGAATTTGTATTAGTATCACTGATATTTGATATCACTGATATCCTAAGCACACATGCAGGCTGGGTAGAGAATAGACTGAGAACAGCCCTGAGGAGAAACACTTGGGGGTGTTGGTTGACAAGTCTAACATGACTCAGCAATGTGTGCTTACAGCCCAGAAAGTAAACCATATCCTCTGCATCAAAAGAAATGTGACCAGCAGGTTGAGGAATGTGATTCTTCCTCTCTGCTCTTGTGAGAACCAGCCTGGAGTACTGCACTCAGCAATGGGGTTCCAAACATAAGAAAGACATGGACCTGTTGGAATTAGTCCCAAGGAGAGCCGTGAAGATGATCAGAGTGGAGTACCTTTGCTATGAAGACAGGCTGGGAATTGGGCTCGCTCAGCCTGGAGAACAGAAGGCTCACTAAAGACCTTAGAGAAGCCTTCCAACAGCTACAGGGGGACTACAATAAAGCTGGAGAAGGATTATTTTAGGAGGGCATGTATTAACAGGATGTGTTAATAGCATTAAACTGAGGGGATAGATTTAGATTAGATACTAGGAAGATTTTCTCCGCTGTGAGGTTGGTGAAGCACTGGAATAGGTTGATGAGAAAAGTTGTGGCTGCCTCATCCCTGGCAGTGTTCAAAGCCAGGCTGGATGAGGCTTTCAGCAACCTGGCCTGGTCGTGAAAGAGGGGGCTGGAACTAGGTGATCTTTAAGGTGCCTTCCAACCCAAGCCAGTCTATGATTCTAGGATATTTTCCTACAGTTCACAGTCAGCTTGAAAGAATCAGAAATTAATACATAAACCAATATTTACATAGAATAAGTATAAACTTACTTTTATAAGTTTATACTAATAGGCATAAAGTACTTATCAAGTATATACTTATAAGATTTAGAGATACTGACTGCTATTTAGCCTATCTGATTTACTCCTGTATATACTATGGGACATTATGAACAGACCAGTAAAAGCCTCAGTCAAAGTTGATTACAGATAAAATAAACCATTCCAGTCTCTTTAGTACATTACTGAAAACAATCTTTACTGAATATTCTTACCTACAGCCAGTTACCGCATTACCAAAGTCCAGACAGTTTACTCATCAAACTGTTAGGTATATCTATCTATCATTGCCTTACTCATACTAGTCTTCCAGAATGCTCAGTAATATTAAAAAATAAATAGCAAAAGTGTCTTGTTTATTAATTTAGTTTTCAACTTTTTGAGGTGAGCACATAAGAAAACCCAAGTGTTCTACAAGAACTCATATTGTTCTTCCACATTTTTATAAGTATTTTTTTTTTTTCCTCAGAAACTGTTACTGGCTTCCTGGGGTACTTGGGGGTCTCTAAGAGTGTGTAGAACCTGAACATTTGTTTATGTAGTTACAATTTATTATTACAGTTCCTGTATTTGTTATTATACCTGGGTCCCATTTCATCAAGGTGAAGAGTCCTTCTCATGAAGAGCTTGAAACAAACACACCAAAAGGGCTGGAGGAGAAGGAGGACTTTTACAAGCTTGTTGCTGATGAAGAAGAAAGTCACAGAGAGGAAAAGGGTGAACTTTATTAATACTTAATCAATATTGCACCAGAAAGCCTTTTGAAAGTCGGCAGGATATGGGTTTTTAAATTGCTTGCAAGATTTGGAAGAACTTACATTAGAGGAGCAGCACATGCTGAGCTCAGAAATCTTCAGTTCCAGACTTCTACTTTATTCTTGGAACTAGTTTATACCCTCACAGAAGTAGAATGAATGAATATGCACAGTAAGCGCACAGTTGCTCAAGCACTTTTGCTTATGGCCTTAGAATTTTTACTTAAAAAATTTGTTTTTCAATTGTCCAGCCATCTTTCCTGATGGGCTTCATAAATCCATGCATGAAACTGATGCTTGAACTGCCCTAACATTAACAACAGCAAAAAAATAAAACCCAAACCAAAGCATTTCCATGTGGGTTCTTTGTTGCAGAAGAGTGAAACTAGTCATGAGGAATGCACACACCGGCACCGCTTTGAATACTTTTGAATAATTTGAAAACTTCAATAACTTTTTAAACCAGTAAGAAAATGCGTTCCTCAATTTTTCTGTGCTTCCAATTTCACTAAGGTTACATGTACTGGGTTTGCATGACAAGGTTTTGGTGGCAGGGAAGCCATATGAGTGGCTTCTGTGAGAAGCTGTCAGAAGCTTCCCCCATGTAAACAGGGGTAGAGCTAGCCAGCTCCAAGAGAGACCCGTTGCTCACCAAGGCTGATCCCATCAGCAATGATGGTAGTGCTTTGCGGATAACATAGTTAAGATGGGGAAAAATGAAAGTGCGCAACTACAGCCATAGAGAAGATTGAGTGTGCGAGAGAAATAGCTCTGCAGACACTAAGGTCAGTGCAGAAGGAGGGGAAGAGGTACTCTAGGAGCCAGGACAGAGGCTGATTGCCCTGCAGCCTGTCATGAAGGTCTTAGGGAGGCAAGTTATGCCCTACAGCACGTGGAGGTCAGTGGTGGAACAGATACCCTCCTGCAGCCCTGAGAGGACACCAGCTCAGGAGGATGCCTGAAGAAGGCTGCCACCCCATGGGAATCCTGCACTGGAGCATGTTTGCTGGCAGGACTTGTGACTCCAAGGGGGACCCAAGCTGGAGCAGTCTGTTCCTTAGGGACTGCAACCACAGAAGGGCCCCACATAGGAGTAGTTTATGAAGAACTGCATCATGTGGGAAGGACTCAGGTTGGAGAAGTTCATGGAAAACTGTAAAATTCCCTGTCCCCCTCTGCCAGTGTGGGAAAAGAGACAGAGAAAATCATAAATGAAATTGTCTCCTGGAAGAAAGGAGGGGTGAGAGGAAGGCATTTTAAGCTTAATTTTTATTTCTCATTATCCTGCTTTGATTTGATTGGTAATAAATTAATTTTCCCAAGTTGTCTGTTTTGTCTGTGACAGTAAATCATTGAATCACAGAATCATAGAATCATTAGGGTTGGAAAAGAACTTAAGAACATCTAGTTCTAACTCCCCTGCCATGGGCAGGGACACTTCACACTAAACCATGACACTGAAGGCCCCATCCAACCTGGCCTTGAACACTGCCAGCGGTGGAGCAGTCACAACTTCCCTGGGCACCCTATTCCAGTGCCTCATCACCATCACAGTAAAGAATTTCTTCCTCAGATCCAATCTAAACTTCCCCTGTTTAAGTTTGAACCCGTTACCCCTTGTCCCCTACAGTCCCTCATGAAGAGTCCCTCCCCAGCATCCCTATAGCCCCTCTTCAGATACTGTAAGGCTGCTATGAGGTCTCCACGCAGCCATCTCTTCTGCAGGTTGAACAGCCCCAACTTTCTTATCCTGTCTTCATAGGGGAGGTGCACTGGTCCCCTGATCATCCTTGTGGCTCTCCTCTGGACTTGTTCCAACAGTTCCATGTCCTTTTTATGTTGAGGACACCAGAACTACACACAATATTTCAAGTGAGGTCTCACAAGAGCAGAGTAGAGGGGCAGGATCACCTTCCTCGATCTGCTGGTCACACTCCTCTTGATGCAGCCCAGGATACGGCTAACTTTCTGGGCTACAAGCACACACTGAAGCCAGCTCATGTTCATTTTTTCATCAACCAACACCCCCAAGTCCTTCTCCACAGGGCTGATCTGAATCTCATCTCTGCCCAACCTCTAACTGTGCCTGGGATTGCTCCCACCCAGGTGTAGGACCTTGTGCTTGGCATGGTTAAACTTCATCAGGTTGGCATCAGCCCAATTTAGAAGCATATCAAGATCCCTCTGGATGGTATTCCTTCCCTCCAACATAACAACTGAATCACACAGCTTGGTGTCTTCAGCAAACTTGCTGTGGGCAGACTCAATCCCACTGTCCATGTCACGGATGAAGATGTTGAACAAGATCAGCCCCAACATCGACTCCTGAGGGACACCACTCGTTACTGGTCTCCAGCTGGAAATTGAGCCATTGAGCACAACTCTTTGTGTGCAGCTATCCAACCAGTTCTTTATCCACTGAGTGGTCCACCTATCAAATTTATGTCTCTCCAATATAGAGACAAGGATGTCGTATGGGACAGTGTCAAATGCTTTGCATAAGTCCAGGTAGACTACATCAAGTGCTCTACCCTATCCATCAGTTCCGTAGCTCCATCACAGAAGGCAACCAGATTGAAATGATCTCTCCCTGTCCTTATCTCCACCCATGAACCCTTTTCCTATTTTTGATCTCCCTTGTCCAGCTCAGGAGTAATAGAGCAGCTTTGGTGGGCGCCTGTTGTCCAGTGAGGGTCAAACCACCACAGCACACCAGAATATGAGCCACAGACAAAAGTCTTCTGACAGCTTTTGTAGTCTGGTAATATTAGAAGGGAGATTATTTTGGAATACTGGGTGGAAATACTTCGTGTAATGAGGACACACTTCATTTACAAGAAGGAAAACTGTTTTTCAGATGCTGAAGAAGTACTCCATGTCCAGAGAACCTTCTCCCTGTAACATGTAACATATACATGTTCGTGATCTTTTTGTGCACTGATATTTTAGGCTTGTACTGAAAGTTACAGTCGAAGAATGAAGACAACTATTTTTCCTTTCTAAATATTCTGGAGATTTCTAGGTCATATGGGAAACTTTTCCTCAAAAAATATCTTTGTAGAAACATTTCTGACTAGACAGCTATTTGCAGAATATTTTGTTAAAATTTCTGATTTTCACCAGAAAACTTGAAAGTCTGATATTCTAGCAAAAAAATTATTCTTGAGATTTTGAGCAAGAACAATCCTATTCCCATTTTCAGTAGCCTATCTTTGATGGGACAAAGATGAAAGGAGAAAAAAGGATCAATCTTTGAACTGTTTTTTAATTTCTCTGTATACCATTTAGAAAAGTCTAAGCAAATTAGAATTTACAGAACTGGGCTAAAATCAGCCTTTCTGTTTAAGAAATAATATTATATCCCTACTATCCTATACAATGCATGCAAATTCATGTTCTCCCAGTTTCAAGTACAAAGAAAAAGATACAAATAAATTTGCTTAGCCCATAACATTAGTATAGGTTCTGCCTGAGTTTTCTTTTTTTTTGCCTTTTTTTTTCCCCACAAACTGTATGAACTTTAAATTAGTTTCTTGAGCCTGCATGAAAGAGAGGAAACTTTTCATTTTGATTACTGTTGCAGCACATGTGTGCTTCTGAAATACTAACAGAGCTTTGAATGTTGCAGTCTAGCCTGCCTTAACAAAAGAATTTTACAGTTCACTGATGTGCATTTTTTAGGAATACTTGTACATTTTTCATGCTCAAGAAGAAAAAATATTCAAATAAAGATGGTCTTGAAAATTTACCAAAGTATTTGTTCCAGCATTTGCGTGCCAATACCAGCTATGAGGACTTCAAACCAGCAGGATAAAAAAGGTTATTAAATAAGAAGGCTAGAAACTGAAGATGAAAAAGTTGTAGAAGATGCTCAAATGTCAAAAGCAAGATTATTGTACTGTGTCTTGATTATCTCTATTTATGGGGAAAGCATATGCCTAATTCCTTCCTGTGCTCATTCTTTGGTTCACGCACATTTAGAATGGAGTTGCTTCGAAAGAGATACCTGCTTTCTCTTCAGTTAAGTATTCTTAACAGAATTAAGAATTCTGTTAAGTTGTGCTCTAAACTTTGAGAAGTGTGCAGACCTGTTAAAACATAGAATCTATTGATATTGTGTGCTTGGTAGGTGACAGGTTATACTGTCCACAGTACACCCTGGGTTAGCATCCAGTATTTGAAATGTACTCAAATTACATTTGCTAAGTGAGAAATGATGGAGTTGGAATAAATCATGAAGGCTTTGAAATCAGCTTCAGTAATTAACATTTATTGCAATAAGAAAGAGAGAGCAGAGATGCAAAAAGAGCAATGTGTTCAGAGCACCCTCTCTGCAGCTGCTTTCTGAGAAATATCAGCCTAAAACCCTTACAGTCATCCAAGCAAGGAAGGACAATGCGGCAGTAAATGAGATGCGTGATGATAAGAACTTGGGTAAGAACTTTTGTTAGATGTGATGCGTAGGAATGTGTCTTAGCATGAAAACTCAAGAAAAAATGTGCAAGGTACAGATGCAACCTGCCTGTAGGTATTAGGGAAAGTTCAGAATGTAGAATCATAGAGTAGCTCAGGACAATTAAGGAAAAGTTTTCCTGGAGGACTTTTTCACAAGACTAAAATTCAAGTGACACTTACCTTGCAGTGAGTATAGACCACATAGAGAAAGCTGATTAGAACTTCACCATCTTTTTCATATATGCAATAGTTTTACCATATAAACCCTGTATTTATATTTGGGAGCACATTATGACACCTATGAATGCCTTAAGTTAGGCTTATTCTAAGATATATTTTAATGTCAATATAGACAAATACATAGTTTTAGAAAGCTAAGAAAGAGTAATTTGATAATTTTTCAACTTCTATATTATATTTAAACACACGGTTGTGTTGTATATTGCCATCTTGAAATGCGATACTCATAGTTATCTAGTAGTACGATTTCTGTAGATCAGAATAAAGCATTAGGCATATCAACAGCTTCTGTGCTTACAGTGACTTGCATCTTGCTGTCTGTAATAATGTATTCTAAAGACACAAAGTCTTAGAAAGATAGCTGTAAAAGCATTATATCCGTATACAGATATGTAATATATATATATTTATAGATATATATCTACAGCTGTATATCTGTATAGATAGATATAAAAGCTAAATTAAGCATATTGACTATACTTGTATAATCTAGTTTGTGCTATTGGTCACACAGTTGTACGCACATTTTTAGCTTTACTATCTTATGATCCATCAGAAAAAAACCTCAGTTACTTACATTAAAAAAAAAATCTCAGCCTGTAGCTTTTTTCTGCTTTATTACAAGAAACATATTGATAGAGTTTACTGGTAACATAAGGGAAGCCCTAACAAATGGAGAATTTGATAAAACACATATTAAACCACTAGCACTAAAATAATTAATAATTGTGTAACCTCAAAGTGTATTCTGCCAAATTGAGACACCTTCACTTCTAAAAGCTAAAGTGATGGGAAGATACTCTCCATGGATTTCTATGACAATATAAACACAATATTTTCCATACACTAAAATATTAAACAAATTTTAGGGGATCTTTCTTATATTTTCCTAAGTCCCAAAGTCTTTTTGCACTAATAAAGTATTAATTTACAAAAGGTTAAATAAAAGCAAAGCAAATAAAAGCATTTATCCACCTATCGAAGGCTGTTAATAATGGATGATTAAAAAACTCCTGCTATCCTATTTGTTCTATGTCTTTTTTAATAGACTACAACACAAATCAAACCATGCACTTTCATTCACCTGATAAAAACCAGTGGTTTGCTAAAGAGTTCCTAAAATCTGAAAATTAAATTACCAGAGGAGAACTAACTATTTATGAACTAGAATTCTGCTCTGTGAAAAACAAACTTTAGGATATTCAGCTCTGTATAGCACTGCTCAAAAATGTTTTGCTCAGCTTCTGGTCATGCAATGCTGTTATCAGTATCTAACACAGAAAAGTCAAGCATGGAAGGACTGCATAAAGTAGACTTCATTTAACTGTAAGTAGTCATCTTTGTGTTTTTTGCAGTCATAAGCAAAATATTTTATTTGCACAACTTTTGCCACTAAACTTGGTTGAGCAGGCATTTCATCAGTGGAAAATACAATAGTTAGTAGGGATAAACTGCATATTGAAAAGCTCTAAGTGGAAACAAGAAAACGCATGAAGCAGTAATAATAATAATAATAATAATAATATTCCAATATACAAAGTTAATGACCCAAAGGTTAAACACATTCAATACTAGAATTTAGACAATTTTTTTTGTATATTGTATTTTGTATATTTCATCTAGCACTTGTGCTAAAGAACCTATTGTCACATAGGGTTGGCTCCAATACTCTTTTCCAACAAACACTTGTTGAGGATTAGCCTAGGTACAATGCAAGTGTTTATACACAGTTGATCCTGAAATCTACCCAAGGAATTTATACATCTTCCAAGGTGCTTTAAGTGCATAGAGAAATGCAGAGAAAACTAAAGATGCCAGTTTGGGCTTATTGACAACCCTTTCTCACTGACCGTGGAGAGAGTCACCACAGTTTTGGCTTCCGTGTGGCTGCACAAAGCATGAGTTAAGGTATGGTTTAGTTCAGCACTGCTAGAAAGCCATATGATAATTTCTTATCTAGTCTGATGATACAGAAACATGCATACTGCCAATAAGCAAGACAAACTATCATGCATCTGAGACAATTAGTTTTATCGGCAACAGGGAAATAATTCACTTAAATCCAAGACTTTATCCCCTACACCATCTAAAAACAAACAAGCAAAATTTCAACCTCCTGCAGCTTACTGACTTCAGTAACTTAGATAGATGTTTGATGTTGTGTTAGGTTTGCATGGCAAAGTTGAGCCAGGGAAGAAGGGGAGAATTGGGGAAGATGTTTGAAGATTTGTTTTTAGTTTCTCACTTTCCTACTCTGATTTGGTTAAATTTGTTAATTTTCCCCAAGTTAAGTCTTTTTTTCCATGATGGTAATTGGTGAATGATCTTTCTCTGCCCCCGTGCACATTTCATCGTATTTTCTCTCCCTTGCCCAGCCAAAGAGGAGACGTGATAGAGCGGCTTTGGTAGGCACCTGATATCCAGTCAATCAACCCACCAGTGATGTTTATTTCTGCACTAACTCTGGTATTAAATCCAACTGTAAGTCTTGCTGAATCACATCAACTTGACAGACTTCAAAGGATATTTCAGCATTCACATACATCATACAATCCAGTATATATTTTTAAAAGAAAAATATTTCTGTTACTGAATACATGACTTGCAGTCCAGATGCAGAAAAAAATTATTTTGGCTTAAATGTATATGCACTTTTTCCCTAAAGGACCTACAAAAGTCTGCTTGGAAATAGTGCATGGCTACTAATTTCCACTCAGAGATGTAGCCTAGTAGCTGATTAGAGTAATAGCAAATATGAAAATACCCTTCCAAGAATCCTCTGTGTTTATATGCATGTTTTAAATTAAAAAGCATGGACCTTTTCAGATAAGACAACACGTCAAAAGTTGGCAAGATAATTTCAACAGTTTTTAATCCAGTAGCATTTGCGGCTTTTAAACAACCCCTTAACCACCGGGCAACAGCACAAAGGGTATAATACTCAGAGACATTAATTCGCACTTTCTGAACAAAAGTGAAAATTGCAAATGTGCAAGGCAGCTTGAGGACACTGTGACACCAGGGTCTTTACCGGGTCAGACTGAGTAGACCACTTATCAGATAGTACAAAATAGAAGATGCATGTCTTCCCTATAAAACTTACACAGTAACACAGATACTCATATTTGATCTCCACCATATCCATTTTTCCTGCATCCTCAGTACAGGCTTATCTGAATCAATTTTCCTCACTGTAGTAACTGCTTAAAACTGTTATCAACATGTTTGTTGTTATATATGTTTTCCAAAAGTATCCCTTACAGCTTTTACAATATCTTTGTACCCAACCAGTACCCTCTAGGTACCTCCTACAAAGAGGGCTCTAGTGAGGTTATTCTAGACAACAAAGTTTTGATATGCAGCCATATGGATGTAATCTTAGAGTATGAGAATACTGTTTTTCACAGAGCACTGCCTTTTACTTCCATTTAAGTGCAGGAGGACTGAGTCTGTAAGAAGACTGATACTCAAGCTTAGTAAGAAAATCTGAGCCCAATCTGTGTTAATTATTGTTTGATTTTGTATACTCCAAAAGAAGTAATTTAAGTGTTTATAAATAGACACACCCCAAGATGGTTTTAAATTCCTGTAGCCAAAAATCAGCCATATGAATGTGAAGGAAAGAGGGCTATAGGACGGGTATCTTTGCAGCCTTTGCGTTTATACTTATTACATTATTATGCAATTCTTCAATTGTTCCTTTTCTCTCTTTTGAAAACTATTTGTTATTTTACAGCTATTCTTCCCTGTTTTGAACAAAACAGAACAAAATATTATGCGATTTAAAGCTTTTCATCTATGTTTCCTACTCTTCAGCAGCTGAATTTTGTAGGAGTAACTCTTCAGGGAACACTCATATTTTGGTAAACATCCAACATCCAATATTAATTAATAGTCTCCCATATAAAAATATCTCATCACACAACAAGCAGCCTCAGATACACTTTCTTGATCCTAAACTTGTACTTACAGTAGACAAAATTAGCTCCTGAATTTTAAGTGTAATAAGCTTATAGTTCTGAGGTAAAGGTGAAATGTGCTTAGTAATAATAAAAATATCACCAGGGTTTCCTACACCATGTAGATACCTCATTTTGCTTTGACTCTTTTTAAAGTGTGATTTGAAAATGAAAATGGAAATATAGGATATTTATCAGAAAATCTGAATGCTTTTAGCATCTTAAACACTACTGATACTCAATTTTGTAAGGAGTAGAAATTCAAAAATTTTCCTCATGAGTGTTTTTCTAAGTGATTTTTGCTGTAACTGTTAAATTATACCTATTTGCCTATGCCTTTCTCAATAAGACTTTAGTATCTTCATATTAGATCATCAATTATTTTGATCAGATTCTAAATATAATTCTCATGTTGATCTTGAAAGCTGCAGTGAGGGTGATAATGAACTAAATAACAGAGCTTTATGTCTGTTTAGTTGCATTTGCTTAATTGAGTAAAACATTCAGCTTTCAATTATGTGGAGTCAAACTTTTAACAGTTACATAGAGACAATCTTGTTTTAGCTTTTGAAAAAAGAAACTGATAAAGACAGATTCCTTCTGAAATCATTGGATTCAGCAATCAACTGATTCAGACCACTCACAAGTGAACTTCACAGGATGTCACAGCTTCATTGGAGATGGTGGCAATCTTCCCTATATATTTGATTTGCTTTGGCTGAGATAAATGTTTTTTTGTGGGTTTTTTTCATCGTTTCTAGGAGTTACAAACTGCATGAAGCAGCTGGCTCCAGTGTGATAAAAAGCTGACCTCAGGATTATACTATTATCTTCAAAGAGGAGGAAAAAAGCAAAGCTAAAAGTAACTGCATCTAAATAGGAAAAGATAGCCAGTGTATTAATTTGTAAATTAAAAACTGATAATTTGCTAAATGGAAAGTTTCTAACTAGGTAAAACTGATTTGGTCAAATGTGTTTACTTTGAAGTTACTTGATTCAAGTAGGGAAAATATAAAAATTCAAATTCTTAGACAAATTTGGCATATTTTTCTTCTATGTTCTTTGTCTTCCTAATACAGTGAAAAGGAATTAAAGCTATTAATTAATAATAACTGAATACATGAAATGACACAGACCTCAGGTGAGTTCAGTTGACTATTTCATATGACTCTCAAAATAAACATAAAAGGTGAGAACATGACAAATTCATTTTTGAATTAAAACCTTTTAAAAGATCACTATTCGATTGTTTTATATATAAAAGAAAAGACTCTAGTATCAACAAACATGCATGATATTTTATTGGGAATCTGTTCTGTCTGGGTTGGTATACTTGTGTTTATGTAGACTCATTACTGCTTTTTTATTAAATAGAAACATGGAAAACACTACTGAAGATTTGAATTTCCTATGATGCTTAGTGTTCTCTTATTCTTAATGGCATCATGTTTGCCTTTTTTGGAAAAAGCTATGATGTTAGAAGCGTGAAAAGCCCAAAACCCTTTCTCACTGACCATGGAGAGAACCACCACAGTTTTGGCTTCCGTGTGGCTGCACAAAGCATGAGTTAAGGTACGGTTTAGTTCAGCACAAATATAATTGTATCAGGAACAGGCATCCTGATTTCATGAATCTTTTCTGAATAAGGAAAGATAAAGAGTAAACTGAAAAAAATATACGAAATAGAAACTTTAGGAGAGAGTTCTCTGTAAGCAAATATCTAATGAGCATTTCCATTAATATACTGTACAATTTCTTTCACAAGTTGTATTTCATTATTCTGGAGAACAGAGATATTAACTTGCCTTCACATTCTCAATTTTATCCAACGCAGGCAACCTGAATTTGTTATTTTGCTTGTCTCAGTATCACTTTTCAGATGACACTGGCTAACAGAAAGATATGAAAAAAGGTGTTCTATATATGTTTGCACATGTCTCCAAATAAGAATATGCTTTTGTCTTCATTTTGCAGAAGGCAAATCTTAGCATAAATTCCTTTTCAGTGTTTTGTCTTTCTGACTGCTCGCTATTACTTTTGCTTATTTATGGTTACATCCTTGTTTCATTCCTTCTCTCTGTATTATTTCTTATGTGTGACTGCTACTTTCTTGGGTAGCTATACGACTCTATATAGCTCTATAAATTTACCTATGCTACACATGTTTAGTACAGCTAAAAGAATATTTTTAGGAAGGGAGAGAAATCAGTATCAGTGTGCCCTCCTTCAACAGTTAATAATTTGAAGTGATTCAGCAGCTGCTACATCAGCAATCCTCCCTGTGGTGGAAATGTCTGAGAGCAGCAGGACAAACAGCTGAAATGGAACCTGCCATCTTCTCCCCTTGCATATTCTTTACTTATGAATTGGGATGTGCCTATCTTGTTAGTGTCTAAGCTTTTTGTCAGACTTTAAGCTCTGTATTTCCATCAAATCACAGGCCAGATGCTTCCAAGCATTTTGTTTGCTTACGTGTGAATACTATCATCACTCCTATGTTCAGGACACACTGTGTGATATTAAAATAATCCCTCCACTTGCAGTTTTTAAAGGTAACTACCACCATCGTGCTTCAAAAATCCAGTAAAACAGTACATGTGAAAATATATCCAGAAGAAAACAAACATGTATAGAAAAAAAAATCTAACATTCCTCACTGGAAGACATTGACCAAAAGGATGAGGAATTTCCCTCACTTGCAGCACATGATACTCGACTGGAAAAGGTATTGAACAAGTCTACTACGGTATTACTAAAAGCTGCATGCTACCTTGTAGGGCTTCTCCCCAAAATGCATTGTGCTTACCAGAAGAACTTTAAAGACAAAATCAGATTGTGGGAAAATGTCACAACTACCAAAAAAGGTTTGGTTTTATTTTTAATTTTTTTTGTGTAATATTATTTGGTGGGGATAAAATGTTCTATTTTCATTAAAACATACCATTTTGGTTATAATAGCCCATTTTAAAAGTGAGTAGTGAAAAATAGAGGCTCAAATAACATACATCTTTTCTAAGGGGA
>JASSUY010055237.1:0-97725 GCA_032466535.1 Forpus xanthops
TGAGAAAACAGAAACAAATCCTACAAATCCATAAGCAAGCGTCATGCATGCTTCTTTCTTACAACTAAATCCATGACTGCTCAAAAGCAAGGTTTTCAAATTACTTTTTTTACCTAAGCTCACAAAGGGACAGTAAAACTTTAGCCAATAAATCCTTTTTTTTTTTTTTTAAGTATTTGAACACTAGAGATTTTTTTTTCCAGAGATTTGATTTGTTACCATTCCATTATGAAGCTTCTCTTGCTGATCAGCCACTGCTCACCTTATGCCCTCCTTCAGGTATACTTGGTATTACCAGACCTTCTACTCAAAAGACCTCATACAACTTTCTGAGTGGCAAACCAGATAAAATTGCTATGCCTCAGTGAAAGCTTATGAGAATAAATGCTATCACTCTGTACATCATTTCATTCAATATTTAATGACTCCTCTAAATGTCTAAAGGATTTTAACAATGCAGTTGTCAATTTGTTCACATATGAAAGAGTAATTCAACAGTGATGTGTATTTAAACTTAGGAAAAAAACCTTTAAAAGTCTTCATGACCAATAAAGCATTACAGGCTGAAAATCAACTTCATTTTCAAATGCATCCAAACAACTAGGTATACTAACAGATTTCCCAATATATGCACATGAGGTAAAACGAAAAGGAGAATTTATCCATGAGAATACAAAACGTGGAACTAAATGACTTTTAGAGATGATAAATGGGGAATTCACTTCTCATTACCCACATGAAAGACATAAAGTCCTACACTAAATACTGTGGAGCTCAGCATCTGCAACAAATAGCAGCAAACAATTATTAGACTTTTAAAAGGAAAACATAGTTAAATTACCAGCAGTTCACAGTTGCGTTTGCCATCCCACCAAGGGCATGTAAAAATCCTGGACCGGACACTACAAGACATACTCCTGGTCTAGAGAAAGAGGGAAAAAAAAAAAAGCTGAAATTAAAATATCAATCATGTCATCAACATGCATGAATGCAAGAGATCTGTATAAAAGACTAATGACAGACATGGGAATTAAATCATTTAGTTATCAACCTAATTGAAAGAGCAAGTGAACAGTTATTACGTACTACCCACACAGACATCTGCAACGTAAGCAGGCTTGTAACATAGCTCCTTCTTTCATCACATTTATACGGAATTTATGGAATGATTATGTTCGCAGGTTTTCCAACTTCACTTCAGCAATAGATATCAATGAAGAAAGCTCACGAAGGAAGAAGTGCCTCCAAACCAACACAAATTTTATTACAGTTTGATTTCAGGCAGAGGCACTTCATACTCCATAAAGTGATAAGAAATGCTCAGTAGTTCAGGACTTTTTTTCTTCAGTAGCTTTACAGACTTAATACATATCAGAAAAAAATCCACACCCAAAAACTCCCAGCTTAATTCAAGACAATTATTCAAAGGATGAAAAATGACAAAACTGTATATAACAGGTGTCATGCTTGCAGATGGAATAAGGAATGGTCACCTGCATCACTGGGTGTGCATTTGTGAGCAAGCAGACACCAGATGTTTAGAAAAGGATCCAAGGGATACCCAAGAAGCACACCTCACTGGTCACAGAATGCTTCCCAAAGCCCTTAAAAATAATATGCAGTAAAAGAGCAAAAGCCGGTACTTTGTCTGAGAGACTGTAAGGCATATGATCAGTCTCCATACTGATAAGGTATTTGTTTAACAATAAGCCCAGATGATGAGAATGAGGTACAGCAGGTTCACCAAGTTGCAAGAAGCAATGGTGGCATGATTTCTGCCCTCATACCAACGATGTTAAGCTACTCTTCAGATATTAAAAGGGGAGACAGGGAGGTAGGGTGGGAGGAAAGTTATAAAGTGGACAATATTATAGGAGCTTAAGACCTGCTGCTTCTGCCCTGAATAAGAGCAACAGAAACATTGATGTCTTATTGACAGTTATTTTAAAATTCATGTTCCATCTTAAGTGCCCTACATCTGCATACATTGAAAATACCCAGCTCCAAACTAGTAAATGTTCCTAGCTTCTGTTGTGTCTAACACAGTTAATATTATAAAATGTATTACTATAAATATTAATAAATATGGAATGTACCTGCCAGTCAAATATCCAACAGCAGATGCAGCATAACAGGCCTATTGGAAATATTGGAGTTAATGATACAATTATTATTATTTATATATTTAATGATGTCTTGTACATAACTTTCAAAAAAGATACTGAAAATAAGCAGATACAGATTTTACCCTTATCATCAGAGCTTAAATATAAGTAAACACACCCCTTCAGCCTCCCCATCATAAGGTATGTTCATGAAGGTTTATATGAAAAATCTCACGACTGCTCTCTATATTTCAGATTCCTAGTTTTCCTTCAGGATATATTTGGGATTAAAAGAAAAAAGAATAAATAATAAAAACCCCAGGCCTCACATATAAAAGAAAACCACTAAAACTAGGGAAGCAAAATGAGTACAGCAAAGTAAGAATCTTCTGCCTTCTGGACTAACACAGAAGAGGGATTTGGAAGAGAAAAGCAACAAGCAGAAATCCAGCCATTACTGGAATGACTCAGCGCACTTCAGAAACTTGGCAAAAGGTTGAAATCACCCACTGCAGGGACTAACTAAAAGACTGGGATTGTCTTTTATAAGCTGAGCTGCTGAAGTACTTCTCACTCCTGGTACCACACTTAGCTTTAGCTACTTCAACATTTTAAAGAAAAACTGCATTTGAATGATTTTTACACAAGTTCCACCTACAACTTGTGTTATCCAAGCTTATCACCAGTATTATTTCAGAGTATGGTTTTATGCTATTGCTGTAGCACATTTATCCATTAAACACTCAGACATAAATTTTACCTAGTCACAAGACAACATGCGATCAAGCAGAAAGGAAGCTTACAGATGACCCACAAACACCAAAGGTTTCACACTGCCAACTCCATATTCTCAAGCTTTTGTCTTGAATTCAGCAAGTTCTAACACTTAACACACACAAAAAAATAATTTTGCAATTTATTTTTCTCTTTAATATATTATACATATTGATATTTTCTTCAAAGTAAGGTCCTGGCCTTAGAGCCTGCCTCTATTTAAAAATTCAAGAACTGAGATTTTGCGTTTTAGTTTTCAGTACTACTGTGGTAAGAATAAGTAACAAACTCCTAAAAGTTTACAAAAAATATTTTCCTCAAACCTAAGAATAATTCTAGATAACACAGCATGCTAGAAATCTCAGCTTAAATAAGTGAAAAGACAGACATCTTCTAAGCTTTTGCATGGAAGGAGAAACTACCTTTAGTATCTTCATGCTCCCATAGATACAGCTCAACTGTGTGCGTAAAAGCATAGAGAAGAATCCCTCACTTTCTTTGCAGCATTGAGGAATTTGTTGACAAAAAAAAGTACATTCACAATAAAAATCTCTTTCTACTTTTCATATGCCTAACATGAAGAGGAAAAATGCCAGTAATGCTCAAGAATTAGGTAACAATTTGATGACATATCTGTGCACAAAGCTTCAGAAGTATCTGGAGTAGGTGTTAATAAAAGAATCTCATTAATGGAGCTCAAAGCATGGTGTTGTGTCCCCACGGCAATCATGTTTTAGAACCAAGTGGCAAAATAAAGCAGTGTACAGAATTTGGGTTCACATACAGTCACTGTCATTAAAACTTTTATTGCTTTGCTCTGCAAGGAAGCAACATAACTAAAGCTATGGGTATTTAGAGGAGACTGTAAATAACTTTGAAGGTATGCTTAAAAGATTTGTTTT
Source organism: Forpus xanthops (assembly GCA_032466535.1). Taxonomy (NCBI): domain Eukaryota; kingdom Metazoa; phylum Chordata; class Aves; order Psittaciformes; family Psittacidae; genus Forpus; species Forpus xanthops. The sequence goes on from JASSUY010055237.1 coordinate 3,782, forward strand.
CTGTGCATGTGAACAGTATGGATAAAAAGACCACTTTACTAATGAACCTTGCACTCTCACCTCTAAAACGTGATGGCACTCTGTTGAGGTCACAACACAGTTTATCCGCTTACACTAGATCCTGATATTCATCAGACAGGCAAGAAGGGTGTAGGCATATGAAATGAAATTTTCCACCAAAACCACACTCCACATTAGAAGAAATGTAGGAAGCCTAGACAGAAGCACTAAACTCAAAATCTACAAGCATCCATGAGTGCTGGATTTGAACTGCAGCCAAAGCAGAGGCTTCTTCCTCCCACAGAGGTAGTACACTAAGGAGGGCTTAATTAGTCTGTTTTCAACTCAAACGTAAGCTAACTAATACAACACAGCAAGTAAACAATGCTTAAGCATTTTTATACCCAGTGGCCCAGTTGAAACTGTACAGTCACGCATAGGGGCAGTTCTGCAATGTTAATTGCACCTAATGCTCAATGTTCCACAACTGGCTTACAGGGCCTGGGATTAACTTATGACAAGAACCTGCTGCATGAACCTGAGTTCAACACATGGTATCTTCTGTTACTACATACAACTTCAGTGTGGACCTGGAAAATCAGGTCACAGACTGAAAGCACAAATCTCAGAATAATAAACAATTTGCTAAAGGCCAATTACTAGTCACTGAGAAAATGCAGCTTTGAGATCTGAGATGACACTGCTTTAGGTAAAGTGGGAATGGCTACGCAAGTGGAAAAAAAACAGAACAAAAAAACCCAACACATGTGCAGCAGGATAAGATACCTGTCTTGGCCTGGGAAAGCACCATCCAGCATGACACAGTCCATAGTCCAGGCACAGAGGACAAGGGGTAAGATCCGTTCAGAGACCAAAACATCTTATAAGAAGAGATCCTGAATCTAAGGGGTGGAGAAAACAAATGCCCACTTCGCTTTTAGCTGCCCTTACTGAAGGGTCCTGGTGCCTGATCCCCTTGACAGCTAGCACCATCAGCACTAACCACACTGCACCAGCTCTAGCATACTGTATATTCACAACTCACATAGGATATGATTATCAAGAGATTGCTTTGAATATATAGTGATAATTATTATGAAAGATTAAGAACTAAACATTAACAAAGTGTGTTGTTAAGAAATAACAATCGTAACAATAAAGGCTTTTTCTGAAGTCTGTAACTGAACCAGTTATCAGCCTTCTAAACTATCACAGCAACCTCTAACTACCCAGGAACAGACACACAACACACACACACCATCAAGTTGCAATAGACCTATATAGCGTTCAAGGTGCATAGAAGACATGAGTTAAACTGCTTCTAACAAGTTTACAACATATTATAGGCCACAGGAGACAAGCTAATGGATATTGGTAGCACTACTTAGCTTTTAACTTTATGCTTTAACCTGGCCTTTCTAGTCAAAACGTTTATTCTGCAGTTTTATGGGCTTCTGCTATATCTGGCCCAGAAATGAAGCAGAAAATCAACCCCTCAGATCATATACAGCTGCCTTCACAAATAAAGGAAGCAGCTGTATACACATCCTCCACAGCCAGACTACACAACTAATAAACTTAAGACAATTAAAGCTATGACATGTAAATATTAAGTGTATCTTGAATACACTGTGTATAACCTATTCTCTTCTCTGCCAAGCAATTACTTTGTCTCCACTGAGGAGAAAGAACGTAACCAAACCCACTCTAAGATTATGCTTGTTCATCCTTTCCCAGCTCACAAAGAAGAGAACTCCTGACATTCTGATGCTAAAACAAGTCTTCACATTACTGTTATTCTTCTAAGCAGAAGTATCTCACCATTTACACAGTAGGATGTTTCTTGTCTTCTGCACTATAGCAGAAGAGAATTTAGTAAAAGAGTGATAAGTAGGACAGCATCTCATTTGGCAGTGCAAAGCAATCTTCTCTGTTAATTATAGACACATGAGGAAATTACTTTTAATCATGTTAATAACGAAAGCTAAAATTCAAATCCTTGCTAAATGGCCTACAGGAATAAAAAGACTGTGTTGAATTCCCAGCCCTTCAAAGGAATCAAATACATATTTTAAGCATGTTCGTATACATCTGCCTCTCTCATGCGTTAAAGACTTTTCCAAGTAACAAGCACTCCTTTATAAATTCTTATATTTTAATATAAGGGTGTAAGGATTAGACAGCAAAAACATACAGCTTGTGACCACCTGATCTATTATACTACTTTATTGTGTCTGGGACAAAAAAAATGAAGGCTATGAACTACACAGTGGAAAACAAAAAGAATTCTGCTGCAAAATACAGGCATCTGAATACTGTGCAGGTCCAGAATATTAGGAGTTCCTTGTAAAAATAGTAAAATTTGAATTAAGGATGTTCAGAGAGAGAGAGAACCCATAAACAAGTTAAAACACAAGACAAATATCCTGATAAGACAATAATAATACAATTTATTTATCTGTGGGCATCAGAGCATGGAAAGCTGATGGTCTATTTGCTAGCAGTCCAAGAACCAGCAGATAACTAACCAGCATGTGCAGCAATCCTTGAAAGTGAGGTAGAAACCTGAGGCTCTTAATATTCTCCCTCAGACACCTATGAAACTACTGAATGCTGACAGGGCTACTACTGGGGAAAACCAAACAAATCTAGAAGTACTAGTATAACATCAAAATGCTAATGAGCTTCAGACAAAGTTTGGATACCTAGACAACAAAGGTGATAGATAATTAAGAGAGTCTAAGTATATGATCAGGCTCGATTTTGAGCATCCAGAAACATTAGAACTTTCTATGGTTTGCTGTTTGGTGAATTTTTAAAACTCAGTTAAAAAAAACCCAAGCATTACAAGAAGGGCAAAGATTGCACCAATCCTCTCCCTTATTCTAGGATGACAATAACCGTTTCTTTACAGGACGTTTTGAAGGAACATTCAGAGACCACACTCTTCACATAAGAAAACATAAACTGGATTTCATTCTACTGTAAAATAGCTAAAGGTTTGGTCCCACTATAGTTACATACTTACAGCTTGTTCATTTCTCATTCCTACATATTTTATTCCAACTGCTTGGGCTGCAATTGCGATTTCAGTGACTGGAATACCAACAATGCCAAACATGTATTCGATGTTCTAAAAGGAAAAATGTTAAAAGAAATCAGAATTGTTTCCAAAAGCAAGCTTTAATAAGCACATACCAAACACAATCATACTAACTACACAAGCAGTCTGAAAGCAAATTGTAACACTCATATTCTCACAGATGTCCACAGGCAGCTGTGGGAACATATATGACACCAGCTGATGTTTGCAGGTCAGACCTGTGCAGCTGTGAAAGCACTGGGTTTTGGTGGCCTACAAGCAGCGGAACAACTGTTCTGCCCAGCTCCCCAGCTAATATATACTTTGTGATTTTTACTGACCACTTCTTACTTGGGCATCTCTGATACACCGTTTTCCTTCTTCTCACAGTACGCCAGCCCCAGTTCCTCAAAGAATTCCTTGTTGCGTTTCACGTTTTCATGCTTTCACAGAAAGTTAACACCAAAAATACCCCAGGAAACAACTGCAGCACCGCGCACAAAGAAACTTACAGATAAAGGCTATGCTATTGCTACAAGTGAACTACCTTTTCACGTGGGACAGGCCAAACAAAAAGACTTTTGTCGAGACCATTAGCACTTCAGCACCATCCCAAGTTTAGAGAGCTTAGGTAACTGTAAAGGTGGCTCATAAAGCTGCCACAGGTACAGGCGCACAGCTCTGCTTGATGGACACAGGTATCTTGAGCTCAGAAGGAACAAGCTCTTCAGAAGCCAAAGCTAAGCGAAAGGCTGGAGAGCCGTACGAGGTCACGGCCTCACGGCTGCCCAAGGACACAGCGGGGCCGGGGCCGAGCCGCTCCCAGGCAGGGCTCGCTCACCGGGCTCTGCGGCGAGACCTCCCTCCTCCCCGCAGAGCGGGAGAGCAAGCGCTTCCCACCCGCCAAGGGAGAACAGCGGTGCGCTCAGGGTGAGCCCAGCCCAGCCCCGCTATGCCGGCGGGAGCTGTCTCAGCCCTCTCGCCATGCTGGTCTCCCCTGCCCTCTTACTTGAGCCTTGAGGGACTCGGCGATGAGCTGGGCCCCGCTCACGGAAGCCATACCGGCTGCACACAAACCCAGCGCCCACCGGGAACAGCGCCGGGTCCCCCGGCCGAAGGTCGGGTGCCGCTGATTGACAAGCAGCTCTACCAATGAGACAGCGGACAGGGCGGTTCTGGCCAATGAGACAGCGGACAGGGCGGGTCTGGCCAATGAGACAGCGGAGGGGGCGGTCCCAAGGGTCCGCGGCTCTCCCCCCCGGACCGCAGGGCCCAGGGCAGGGCGAGCTTCCTACAGGCTGGAGCGGCAGCCAATCAGAGGCCGCGAGGTGCCCTCCGCCCTCTCGCGGATGCGGGCCCCTGGGGGTGCAGAGCGCGGAGCAGCCGGCAGGGGGCAGGGGCGGCTCTGCGCGGCGGCGCAGGGGAGGCTGGTGACGCGACGGCGGGCATGGGCGGAGGTTTAAACGGTGGCTGAGGGGCTGGAGCGGGGAACGTGGGGATGTGCTCGGGGGCTGTGGGGAGCGGGAGGGCCCGCGACTCGCCGAGCGGTGAGCTGCCGGCACGGGGTCCCCCACGGCTGGCGTGTGGCAGCTCGACCTCGAAGGCCTGTGGGAGCCGCAGGGCCAGGCGCGTTTATAAGTAGGGCAGCGGCCTTTGCAGCGTGAGCCTGAGGTGTGCTGGAGCTGGTCGCAGGTTGCTAACACAGCGGGGCAAAGTACAGGCCGTTTCAGGTGAAGATACCTGCTGCCAGCAGAGGAGAAGAGGGAGCATAGTGTGAGGCACTTCTCCGAAGTCATAGGATCAGAATGATTTGGGTCGGAAGGGACCTTAAAGATCACCTAGTTCCTGTCTCTATGCCTTCCACTATACCTCAGATCTATCTGAAGGATGGCGCATGTTCGAGAAATAGCACAGTTCAAAGCGTTCTGCCCCACATGCTGACTGCTTGTGCTACCATCTGGAGTTTTTCAGGCTGAGCTGCTAATGGCCGCATTCAGTTGTCCTCGCTCATTAAGTTATTTAACATAGATCTTTTAATTACGAGACAAGGTGTACATCAGGAATCCTGTGAAATACAGAGAACTTATGGTAAAACGTTTGAATGGGCAGCATTCTTTAAAAATAGATTGCACTCTGGATAAAAGTGAGGAAATTAGAGCACAATTATGCATTGTCCACAGACTAAACATTTTTCAGAAAAGGAAATACAAGATACCTGTTTGTATTGAGCTGTGTTTCTATTGAAAAAAAATCCCCCCAAATGTCGTAAAAAATGTATACAAATTTATGTAGGGGACATTGTTTTATATATGCAGTGTATCAGAATGACAGCAACGTCATTGATATTGCTAAAAAAAAATCTAAATGTCCATAGCAAATTTTGGGTTTTTTTTTTTTTTTACTAATGATTGTTATTGTTAGTATTGCTTAACAGGCTTTCTGCTATAGTTTACTTAAGAGGACCCAGACTAATGTGCTACTTCTGTTTTTCAGTCTGTTGGATTCTTGCAAGTACGAAAGTGCTCAAAAGTGGGGTATGTATTATTTTGCGCTGTGTATACATCTATGTATGGTGAGAGTTGACAAACTTGTAAGTTTCCAAAGCTGTTGAAAAGTGAATGAATGCTTTGCTTTACAATGTACTGTAATTAGTTCGTTCTGGAAAATTGAATAGGAAAACTGTGCACCAGAACTGGCAAAAGTTGTCTGGGTGGACATGCTAACTTAAACACCAGTCTTTCTACCTTCTGTATAGAACTGTGACTAGAATACTGTGAGTGCCTGGTGGTAATACTGTGTTTAAATTCTCATTTTTGAGTGAAATTATTCTACTGAAACATGTCTGCCAGGCAAAAGACCACATAAGTCACAAGAAAGGGATAGAAAAATATGAAATTGTAAAGCATTTCAGTTCATGCAAATTTCTTTTAAAGTCGTGGCTCAGGTGAGGTCACAGCTCTGTAGACTCTAAGCAAATAAACTTCTTTTCAAGGAAAGGATTTATTAGTGTAGCAGTTTGCATTACAGAAACCAGCAAAAACCACCAGAATGTGGCTGAGACTTATTATTTGGAGCCTCAACAGCCTATAAGGGCTGAGGAAACTCTGATAGTATCCTGATTTTGACTGGAAGGGTTACTGTCTCCAAGCTCACACTTTGGGCTTGTCACAGCTCCCCTTGTTAGAAGCAACCCATTAGATAGAGGGGTTCTGTTGTTGATGCTGTCAACTAAGGAAAAGGCAATAGGGAGCACTCATGTAAGTGCTCAGACACCATCAGTAGTACTATCAGTAGTCACTACCAAGGGTAAGGACCCAGAGGAATTATTTTAGTTGGCTCAGATTAAGTGAGGTGGGACTGTGTGGTTGGATGGTCAGTGCCAAAACTCCTGTGCATCTAAACAAGAAAGGGGTTCAGAGTAGCACTTTAAGTGTTTCAGACCACCAGAAAATGAGCCATGGTAAGGGAAAATAAGAAAAAGAGAATTCTTCAAGCACATCTGTAAACCAGATTTTCTAGAAGCCCATTAACTACTAATTGGTGTTTTCAGCTTAGAAGGCCAAAAGGCTAATTTTGTAACATGTATTCCATCCTGCTATCTGAACCTCACCAACTTTTTCCATCACTAGTAATGATGAATTCTAATTACATCTTAGTTGACAACTTAATTGAGGAACAGCTGACTAGAACCCATTCCTGTCCTAAATAGGTGTTTTGGCTCTAAAGAGATGATGGAAATAGAAAGGAGTGTTGTCAGTGGAGTTCAACACTGTTTATTTTAAGTGGCTTCCTTAGCTGTGAGAGGCTTTCTACTTCTCCTCTCTCTCCCCCTGCTACTGCTTTGTACCTTAACACGTACTTTGGTATTTCATTTGCAGAGCTAAGCTAAATAGGACAAAGTAGGATCCTCTATTCTTGATATCACCACCCGCCCCATAAGTACCAAGTGTTTTCCTCAAGATGTGGAAGAGCAAGGGTAGCTTATTGTGCATCACTTCTCAAAACTGTTTCTATAAGTTGAGTAACTTTATGTTGACAGATGCCAAGGCTTTATTCTGTTTTTATTGTGCTTCAGGTAACTTTAAATTTACCCTTGAAGGCATGTATATGTTGACACTTTGCTGAAAATGTTTTTAAACAGGACACAGTTATTTAAAGCACCAACAGAGTTAGATTTAAGGTTTAGAAACAATATGCGTGTGGTCAGTTAGGAATTTAAAAACAACACACTCAGTTCAAATGCTGCTGAGAGTCTCAGTTACAGTCCATATTTAATAGCAAACTTTAATTCCTGGCATGATCTGTTGATCAAGCTCTCTCCACCCCACCTATTTGGGCTTTTTTTTGCTCCAGATTTCTGGCATACACCATGGTGGGTCTGGGCTGGAAGCTGTTCATCTGCTTCTTTAGCTATCAAGCTGTCTCAGGAAGAGTTAAGAGAGAGGGGCATTATATTGCTGCTGTGTATGAACACGAGTCCATACTGAGTCCTAACCCGACGGCCCTGGTTGATCGACAGTCTGCACTGGAGCTCATGGGCAGGAACCTAGACATCTATGAACAGCAAGCAGTGGCTGCTGCAAGACAGGTATGCCACAGCTTAGTAGCAGTTGCATGGGTCCTGTGTTTATGTAGGGTAAGTGCTCTTTGAGGATAATCTTTCACATTTATGTTCCCAGGCAACTAAAGCCATATTTATATACATAACTATGATCTGGTTTTTCAGACATTCTGACCTGCCAGAAGCTCTGAAAAAAAATCAGGCCAATTAGCAGCTTGCCTGGCTTGAGTTATTCCAAGCTTGGAAAAACACGACTATAGTTACTTAGTATAGGGGAATTAATTTTCTATTTTGGTCTGAATACCCAGCTAATTTTTTTTTTTCCTAAGTGGAATGTTTTTATTGAAAGATTGTCTTACAGGCAGCTGTCTTTGGGTTTGATTTTTATTCCAGTGCTCTCAATGGAAATTCCTGAATGTCTCTAAAAACTAAAGAAGTTAAATGCTTTGAAACTTAATGTTCCACCATTAACAACTTTGTGGAAGTAAAGTTTTCCATTCCTTTCTCCTGCCTTCCATGGAATGGTTCTCAGTCTAAATATATTTAGAGGAGAGAGATTAGTATTTCTAGCTGTTCTTATGTACAGCTTGCTTTCTTTCCCTCCCCAAGAAAATCCAAAGCTGGTGCTAGTCAGAGGAAGCAGAGAACTGACTTGCAAGTTTCACACAAGTGTTGTTCTGGAACAGAAGAATTCACCATTTTTATACAATTTGAAAGCATTAATTTTATATATATATATCTATATCTATCTATATATATATTTTAGATGTTCAGGTGACTGGGCATCACAGTCCAGAAGCATAATAGCTATGCAGTATGGCATTCAGGACACATAAACTATCCCAAAGCCATAACACATTTGATCTGACTTTCGAAAAGTCACAAGAATGTCTATGATGCTATGTCTGATTTAAGAGGAATTCACCCCATTTTTAGGAACAGTTCACATCTCCCTGAACTTCACATGCAGCCAGCCTAGCTCTGGCATGGCTACGTTTCTACCAGAATCATAGAATCATGAAATGGTTTGTGTTGGAAGAGACCTTAAAGGTCATCTCATTCCAGCCGCCTGCCATGGGCAGAGACAACTTCCACTAGTCCAGGTTGCTCAAAGCTCCATCCAATCACAGTCAAGCTGTTTCTGGAATCAGTACTCTCAGTACTCTATCCAACCCTATATATCTAATCAAGGTATACAGACGGTTAAATGATGCTACACCTTTGACGTGGGTACAGCACCTTTGACAAAGTTCATATGCTAATTCTGAAAAAAAAAAAAGAAAGCAAATTTTAACATCATTAGTCTTTAACCTGAATGATACCATTGTCATGATTCATGTCAATGGAGAATACTTTTGGTAAGACTTTCAATGAAGTCTGCTCTTACTCGCACGTCTTTAATGTCCAATAAGGTATTTTTCAAGGTAAGAGGTATACGTCAGGTTAAATAAGGTTTTTTTTTTTTTATACAGATAGTTATACTTACTATGAAGTCACGGAAGAGGTACTTTGAAACAACATTCCTGTCAAAACATACCTGGGTTATCCTTTACTTCGTTTAACTCTTTTTACCCATGAGATTCCCTTTTTCCCTTTCATACCTAGGTTGGTTTTCATTCGCCTACAAAACATGTCTTTGTTTCACATACAGGGGGCACAGATCATTGTTTTTCCTGAAGATGGAATCCATGGTTTCAACTTCACCAGAAGCTCCATTTATCCTTACTTAGATTTCGTTATGCATTCACAGTCTGTGAAGTGGAATCCATGCAGAGAGCCATATTTGTTCAATGACACAGAGGTAAATGTCGGAGTGATTTCTACAGAGATGGAATAACTGAATGCTAGATTTGTGCTCCAAGTGGGAAACTGGCGGTAATAGTTTTGCTTAAGGAGGTGAGCAAGAAGTTCTACAACTCATAGTACCAGGTTCTGTTTTCATGGACTCACAAATTTATGCAGGTTTCATTCTTAGTAGAGGAGAGTTTTACATGCAAGAAGATTAGCTTGTTTATGAACCATCTGGATTTGTCATCTCATCCTTCCCAACCCATGAAATGGTAATTACTGTCTAATAGGATACATTGTGTGATTTAATTTTGAACAATATTGTTTTATATAAAACAACATAACACTTCTTCACTTTTGATACATTCCCATTATGCAGTTTTTGTGACCTAATGACATCAAAACATTCTGACTAGTGATTGTGTGTGAAACGATCAGTGCAAGTAACAGGACTTGACCTGCTATAGTGTAATAGAGGTCACAACTTGGCACATACCAGATGTGACCTGCAGGATGCAGAATTGGTATTTTCAACTGTTCTGAACCTGAAGTGAAAATAACCGTGTTTAGTAATACAAACTAGTCTTATTTAAATTACAATAGTTAGTATAATGAAAGTAATCATGCAAGTGCCTACTAGGCAGAATTTGTGTGCAAGCATGAATCAGGGTTATAAATGGTGACCTACTTCACCCTGTGAATCTTTACTACCACTGAAGATGGGCAAGTGAGCAAGTGCTGAGTTTGCCACTCAGATCCTCTTTGGAGATTGCAGTAGTGGCAGTCTTTGATACATACGTCTATGGTGCGGAAAAAGCACCCCAGTAATACTGTAGTCTGTAACTTTTTATATTTCCTTTCTATAACTATGCAAAGTCTATTCATTTTCATCTCCGCTTCTCTCAAGTTGTACCTAGAAATCTTTTTTTTTAATTGTAGGGTAAAATTATCTAGTTGTAGGAACAAGCCATTACAGGTGCAAATCGTTGAATCAGAGAATGGTTTGGATTAAAAAGGACCTTAAACCTCATCCAGTTCCAACACCCTGCCATGGGTGGAGGCACCTCCCACTAGACCAGGATGCTCAAAGACCAGCCTGGCCTTGAACACTGCCAGGGATGGGGCAGCTGCAGCTCCTCTGGGCAACCTGTGACAGTGTCTTACCACCCTCATAGGGAAAAATTTTTTCCTACTGCCTAAGAAATCTCTCTTCTTGTCCGCTTAAAGCCACTGATGATCGTAATTAGATGTTTACTGTTCTAAAGGCAGACACACAGGTGAGTTACACTGACTTGTCAAAGCTTTCAGCTGACATATAGTGTTATAAACCGTTGGTGATCCTGCAACAGTCAGAAGTTTCTGAAAATGAATACCCTTGAAATAGAGAGATTTACTTACTTCTCAGGGTATAAAACCCAGATTTATTTTTATTCTCAGCGATATTTTTAAATTAGTATGTGAAATATTTTTCAGTCTAGAAAGCTACTGGTTCCACATCATCAGAACTTTTAAGTTTTACAGATACAGTCAAATGTGTTCTGTTCCCATTGAAAATAATGATTTGAAAAGTATTTAAAAAGTAACAGCTGCTTAAGTAAAGCTTACTCGTCCGCATTCTCAAGTGCTTACATTTCCCTCTGCTGTTCTCCAGGTTCTTCAGCGTCTGAGCTGCATGGCACTGAAGAACAAAATATTCCTTGTGGCAAACTTAGGAACTAAGCAGCCTTGTGAGCACCCAGATCCTCACTGTCCCTCTGATGGAAGATACCAGTTCAATACCAACGTGGCGTTCAATGCTGATGGCATGCTGGTAGCCACATACCGCAAGCACAATCTGTACTTTGAATATGCTTTTGATGCCCCGCCAGAACCTGACTACAAATTCTTTGATACCCCTTTTGCTGGCAAGTTTGGTATGTTCACTTGCTTTGATATACTTTTTTTTGAGCCTGCGGTGAACCTCATCAGACAATACAATTTGAAACAAATTGCATATCCAACTGCATGGATGAACCAGCTCCCGCTCCTGTCTGCTGTAGAATTTCAACAAGCTTTTGCAACAGCTTTCAACATCAATATTTTAGCAGCTAATATCCACCACCCTACCTTGGGCATGACAGGGAGTGGCATATATACTCCAGTCAAATCGTTCATCTACCACAACATGGAAAGTTACGGTGGCAGGCTCATAGTAGCAGAAATCCCTGTGATTACCACAGATTATAAAACCAATGTGGAGAGAAATGAAAGAGTCAGAGAGAACTTGCATCATTCATGCAAGACTTTTATAGGCACCTTAGTGGATGATCAAGTTTGCTTAAAGGATGGAGAAGAGACCCCCAGCAGAGTGCCGGAAAAAGGAAATGAACAGTTCCTTCCTGTATTTTATTCAGAAATGATGTATGACAACTTTACTTTTGTTCCTGTATGGGGAGAAAAAGGAGAGCTCCAAGTTTGTGCCAATACCCTTTGTTGTTACTTAAACTATCGGAGAGCTGTTTTAACTGATGAGTTATATGCTCTGGGAGTATTTGATGGGCTCCATACAGTTCATGGCACTTACTATGTCCAGGCCTGTGCGTTAGTGAAGTGTGGTGGTCTCAACTTCAGCACTTGTGGAGAGGAGGTTACGCATGCCACTGCTCTGATAGATTTCCAGCTATGGGGAAATATGAGTACCCCTTATATCTTTCCTTTACTGCTGACATCTGGTATTACCTTGGACTTTGCTGATCACATGGGCTGGAAAAACAATCACTATTTCATAAGCAAAAATAGAACATCTTTTGGCCTACTGACAGCTGCTCTATATGGACGATGGTATGAAAAGGACTAACAGAGATACTTGATTGAATCAGAAAACAACTGCCTGTATGCTCAGAGCATATATCTTAAGTAGTTGAACATCTGTACTTCCTAAAGCTCCAGGTGTGTTTGTACATGACTACTGATTGGATTTCACATTTGAAATGATAAGTGAAGCACTTAACCTAAGAGGCTGTATTATCTGTACCTTGGTACCTTAAGTCATACCAGAAGTAAAAGGACTGCCTTGTGAGGATAAAGGCTTGTTGTAATGTGTTGAGATGTTTTATGTAATGAAAATAATATTTCTCATTTCAGCTGAACTTATTTCTTTTAATTTAATCCTTTGGTTTTCTGGGGTCCTGGCTAGGAGCATGGAAAGGAACAGAATGGAAAGAAGAAAAATAGAAAAGGGAATGGAGACAGAAATACTGTGCATGAAAATGTATCTGTATATATACATATAGCTTGTATATGGTGAGGGTCTGAGTTTTTGTTAGGGTGCTGTGATGTGGTTTTCTTCTGAAGAGTCAAAACCTCCTAGCTGAAATCACAGCCATGCACTGGGTTGTCTGTAATCCTGTTAGAAAACTCTTGAGTTTTATCATATACTTTTAACAGTAACTGAGAGTTACAGTTGTGAACATCTATGAATCAGCTAATCTGGGGAAGAGGATATCAAATGATTGCGAAAAATTAAACACATTAAGACACAGTTTCCAGCCTATTGTGCAAGAAAGCGTGTTATGTACTGTTTAAATACTTTTAACTTTCCCTGTTTGAGAGATCATTTCAAGACTGTTTTGACTCTAAGATGTCTTACATGTTCATAAATTCATTCAACAAGAGCTATGAAAAGCACATAATGAATTGTGGGTCAGGAAGGCTTTTACATAAATACTTTGTGTGCCAGATGGCAGGATCCTGCTGCTAAATAAGTAAAACACACCGTTCTTTCCAGAGCAGCAACTAGCAAGTGCTGTAACTGTTGTACTGCAGTGACAAACTATGCTACTGCAGTGAAGAAGTTGGGAAGAGAATATTCAGAGGATATAAATTTGAGGTTAAACTCAGATAACATAATTTATTCTTAAACATTTTCATTTTGTGTGGTCATATTGGCTGTTATGACTTAAATCTGCATAGTAGCTGTTGACTAATGGAATAAATGCAACCATTCCTTTGATGAGTTCCCATGTTCCTGTTGCTCAGTCTGTTAGTCAAGCCCAGAGAAGCAGAGCACTAATAGAACTGTGTCTACATTTGGGTGATCAGAGTCCATTCTGAGCTGTGTTCAAGCTCAAACCACTGTGGCAGCTACAGGTGTATGTTCACTGGAAGGTGCTCAATAAGCTCCTGCTTTGAAGGAGCTCACTTTCTGACTTCAGAAAGCAAAACAACCAGGAGGTTGCTGAATTTCTACCTGAAGGTTTCTGAAATATTTACACAATGTAAGTATATAAATACTGACAATCTTGGGCTCTATCAAACCTTCCTTATCCAAGTTCTGTTACTATGAGCCAGGACCCAGTCACATTCAGCTTTGATGCAGCAACACAAGTTCGTTTATCCTGCGGCATATATTGGACAGAAATACAGAAATATCTATATCTCCTTGGTTATAAACATGTGGATGTAAAAGGAGGCCAACCCACTGCAGGGTTATTAATCATTCATTCTTTGGCACCCATAGCAGTGTTCTTGCTAAATGCTGTACAAATTCCAGAGCAGGAATTTGGGTAAAACAGAAGAGTGTTTTGGTGCTTATTTCTGCTTCTGGTTCTAGTACTGTTCAAAGAAATCTAAAAGGAAGAAGAATTTCAGCTCTCAGGACAAGCCTCCCCACTCTACTTTGTAGGCTGAAAAACACACATCCTCTTGCACTAACTTCTGTTTTGGATTTAGTCCTAAACCAGTATCACAAGGAATTAGGCTGATCAAGTAAATAGTGTTACATGTATTTTCTGTGCTTAAGGAAAAGTATCTGTGAGATTCTTGCAAAGTGTGTTCTAACTGTGGATATGTCAAAACTATTAGAAAACAAGATGTTCTGGCCTTACTGTCTGCATGGGGCATGTTTCTCTGTCTGCTACCTGAAAGTGTGTTCTCATACTTTGTTCAGCCAGAGGAGCAGCCTTTAGCAGAAAAGCACTGGTGAAAGTGGAACAGACATTACTGGACACAATGAAGAATTACCAGGAATTAACTCCCCCGCCACCATCCCAATCTTTGAGTGACAACAGATGTATCCTGTTCTGAAACAGGGTGACCAGGCAGTAACCTGTGACACTCACCATCACCGATGGGTGGCTTTTAGAAGTCCGCACTGGAATATCAGTCCCAGAACTGCCCTGCTGAATGCAGCACCGTTCCCAAACAACCTAGTGTCCATGTGAACAAAACTACATACCATTTACTGAAGAGGTGCAGTCCATCATCTATTATCTCTTCAACAGACAGTTTTATTAAAGCTTCCTGCACTGTTTCCATCTGTGACTGCAACAAAACCAAACCAGAGCACAAGGATCTTTAGACATACAGAAAGTACAGGTGAAGCCTAGCACAGCTTTAAGTCACGCAGTCTGTTGATGTAGGTGAAACCAGGATTTGGAAATTTGCCCTGCCTGATACAGACACCAGGGGATGAGGTCTTTAAAGGGCCTTGACACTGCCCCTAGGAAGGGGAGGACAACCACAGAAACTATCTGTCCAGGTAGGGGGAACAACACCAAGGTTCCGCAGAAGGGATCTGCTGGTTTGGGATTCACATGACCGGTGAGTTTTTCAGGTGGATGTGGGATACTCTGATTACAGGGAGAGAAACCACCAGAAAGCATGCTAAGGGCACATTTAGCAAACAGGACACTGGGGTTGACAGGCATGGGAACAGCCCAAGGAACTGGTGAGTCTAGGACAAGATCAGCACAAGACACAAGTGAACATAAGCTTATGAAGTCAGATCTCCACAAGTAAAATGAACCAGTATGAATCAGCTGGCCTTCAAGGGCTTCCTGCAGCCAATGCAGCAGTAAGGAAGCCATTATGACAAGGCACAGCATGGTCTTGCCCAGGCTGTAATCTGTCATGCAGCATCAGGTATTTAACAAACATCCCAGCATCACGGAAGACCCAACAGGACCAACACCAACCACTAATTGCCCTCTTTGGCTGCTTCAGATGTACTATCTAAAGTGAATAGAAGAGCCAAGTGAAGAAAATAAGGTTTTCAGAACTGCCACAGGATCTGAACAGGGCCTAACCACCACTATGGCGTGCACAGATTCAATGGCTAGAAAGTACCACCCCCTCCCTCCTCCTCCATTTACTTAGGTTTAAAAATGAAAGTGACAAATGCCATTCCTAAACCCCTCAAATATTCACGGGTCGAAGTGAGAGTTATCACTCAATCAAGTTTTTAATGGCCAGCAGAAGTCCTTCAGAGACTTACTGTGCTCTGCTTCCTTCCTTCACTGGGAGGATAGGCATCGGCAACACAGGTCAGAAGTCAGTGGCACCCCCAGAAGATCAGATGAATTCTTGGTAGAAAAGCTGAGAAATGTTGAATTCAGGAAGTTAACAGGTTCTTACAAAGATTTTTAAGATGTCAAGAAAACCATGCAGACAGCTTGAATAACAAAATTAGGCAAGGGATGTGTTGTGGTTGAAGCTCAGTCAGCCACGTAGCTCACTCGCTCACTCTCCCTCTCCTCTCCCCTGCTCCCAGAGGGATGGGGAGGAGAATCAAAAGAATGTAACTCCCACAGGTTGAGATAAGAACAGTCCAGTAACTAAGGTATAACATGAATCACTACTGCTACCAACAATAATAATAATGAGAAGGGAAACAACAAGGGAAAACAACCGCTCACCACCCGTCCACCGGTACCTAGCCCAACCAAGCAGTGATCCAACCGTTCCGGGTAACTGCCACCAGTTTATATAGTGAGCATGATGTGCTGTGGTATGGAACACCTCTTTGGCCAGTTTGGGTCAGGTGTCCTGTCTGCTTCCTCCTGACTTCCCCTCCTCCCTGCCAGAGCATGAAACTCAGAAAGTCCTTGGTCAGAGTAAACATTACTGAGCAGCAACTAAAAACATGGGTGTTATCAGCACTGTTCCCAGGCCGAAAGTCAAAAACCACAGCACTACACCAGCTACTAAGAAGGAGAAAAATGACTGCGACTGCTGAACCCAGGACAGGACGGGAAACACCTGCCAGGATTTTGCTTTAAAACTGTTTCAGGTATCTAATCTAGTCTTTCAAAACCAACATCTGAGACCCCAGAGTCTTGAGCTTTCTGAACCAAGTCAACTCCCAGGTACAGTGAGAAGAAAGCCTGCATGTCCATCATCTGACAAGGCTTAGAAGCTGGGGTTTTGTTTTTGTTCTGATGCGAGTCTGGATAGCAGAATTGCTAGCTGCCTCTATTTCACTTTTAATGACAAAAAGAATGTGTTTTACTCCTCTAAATATTGACTCACCCTAACAATATTAAGACAGCTTGAAAGGCTCTTTAGGTTCCATATTACTCAACTGTGTTTAAAGTTTCATGGTGAAATACTGCAAGGTTCCTTTCCCAACCTTGAATATTGTTAAAACATAGCTCCCTCCATTCCATATTCAGTTTATTCTCATGTAAATTAGCACACGGCACCAGAAAAACACGGATAATTCAGATACTGCTTCATTTGAAGACAAAGACTGTGATACTGGGAGACTGAGATATTAAGACACTGGGACACCAGGTTGGGAAGAGTTACAAGAAATCTCCAAGTCCTGTAAGAGGGATACTCATCTTCTTTCCCTGTCAGGAGCGTTTGTTGTGACATGGGTTGTAGAGACAGGAAGAAATCCACAGCTTGAAAATGGTAGTCACATCTGTAAGCATTATTCCCCCAGGGAAAGGAAACGGGAACAGTTGCAGTTTTCCTGCGCTCTGGGTAACTGAACAGCTGAAAGAAGTGCTCTTTTCTGAGGCTGCCAGTTCAGGCTTTCTCTCAGTAGGCACAATAGACGGATCAAACAAGTGGCCTGGGTGGCATTTACAAGGTCCAGCCAGGCGTTTGCTTCTCCTGTTAAACAGTAAAAGAGGTTTTGTGATAAGGCTTGTAGATCATTGTATTTTAAGAATCAGTTGTTTTGCCATTACAAATCAATGCGCGGTGATCCCTTCCGCTTAACATGATTCAGAACATACGGATATTATAGCGAGAAAAGGACTCCAGATAGAGAAAGCCAGTGCTATCAGCTAACAACTCAGAGGCTTGAATTGCATCTCTTCACACTCAAGGTCTCAGGTTTCAGTCTGTACAGGAGACCCAGGATTTATAAATTCTTACACATAATGATTTACTCATAAATTTTGACAGCTTCAGATTTAGGAGTTTTTTAATCCTGATCTGAAAGAATTCTTCTCCAACCATCCCATTAGCTTCTGCAGCAGATTAAAGGATTATGAGGAAGTTATCTCAAATTATTGGGAGATTACTAAATGAGGCACTAATCAGCAGTCTTAGGTTTAAGGATTTGTATGAATTTGCTGGACGCCCTTCAAGCATTTACTTTTTCCTGACATTAAAACGGATTTGGCTGAGTTCAAGTCCAGACTTTGGCAGTGGTGGTAAAAGTTTTAACTACTTTTGAAGAGATTAGAAAGGCACTTCTCTCCAAGGCTATTAGTCTGATTCCAGCCTGGACTGGATTACCAGGAATTACTGTTATCAGGAATCCATGCTTTTTAACCAAAACCATGATGCTGGTTCTGGCAAAGCGGATACATACCACTGGCAGAGCCACAGAGCAAAGTGGTAGAAGATGGGGAGACTGGTGGTTCTGCAGCCGGCTCCTCTTCCAGCTGTAGCCAGGGAAGCTCATGCAGCTCCCTCGCCCATCATGTGGTACATCAAGCCAGACAGCACATCCTCCACAGCTGCCGTTTCCATCAGCATTCACCCTCTTTATTTAGGTTTCAGTCTTGAAGATGGGAACCTCACTGATCCAAGTGTGGAATTCAGTAGTATGGGATCCCTCGACACATCCAGTCTTGTTAGAAGTGTTCCAGGATGATGCACATGAAACAACATCACACAATATATGCCAGACAGCAGTCCTTTGTAGTGTTCACTGTTGCCTATGATCTTTCTGCAGTCTTATCCTCTCAACGCAGTTATTGCATGATTAACAAAGTTCACCAGACACACAGTAAAGAAGCTGAGCTACCAGAACAACACTTGTGTACATGCTAGATTTAATGTAAACTAGAACATAAACAGAGTACGTTGTTCTGGATTACTGCAGTAGTTGTTGTCTTTAAACAGGCATAATCTCTGGGTAAGGCAGGAAGGCCAATTCCTCTGAATACCAGAATTATTAAATTGAAGAATCTGCAAGCGTAGCCTCATGCTCCTTTTTAGTCATCTTCCTTACAGCTTCAGTAACAGCTTTGGCATCTTTAGTGTCCTTTGGGTAGCTGTTAAAAGAAGCAACGTTTTGAAGTAGTTTAAATACCAACTTTTTTTACCCAAACATTTATTATTATTTTAGGTGGTAGACAAGTCAGAATTTTACACAAAAAAATATACAACCAGGAAAGACCCCAAACCAACCAACTACAACCAAGACCCAAGTTAAGAAGTGTGTATTTCTAGCTCTGATTGTTCCAAATGTAGGACTATTTTTGAGATATCCGTGTGGAGAAGCAATAAAGAGTAATAGAAGGAAACACAAAGCAAGAGACACAGAGAGGTCAAGGTTTTGTTAAGAGATTACAAGAAAAACCTTTTTGATTATACTCGGAGGGGGAGCAGACTGATTCTGAAAGCCAGGTTGGACGGGGCTTGGAGCAACCTGGTCTACTGGAAGGTTCCCTGCCTGCGGCAGGGGGTTGGAGCTAGATGATGTTTAAGATCCTTCCAACCCAGGTCATTCTGTGATTCTAGCAGTATCCACTATTTATGCTACCACACCACTCTAGGAGGGACAGCTCAGCCTAGGAGATTAATACTGATTTGGCATTTTCTCCTGCAGAACTTCAAAACACATAAACCATCCCACAGGTACACAGAAAGCAGAGCAGAGCTGATTGTCCTCATTCCTGAAGTCCATTTGACTTTGTGTTTCCAGGATAAAAAGGGTTTCTTTTATTCCAACATACTGTTTCAGTGGTCCAGCCAAGGTTCACTGGTCTCTCTCAGTGAAAATCCAAGAGGCTGCTTGGATGAAGGTTGTGACAATCATGGTGCCTATTCATTGGTTCAAGAAGAGGAGGATTTCTTTTGGAAAGACAGAAGTTCCAGGATCACTTCCCAGAAATGAACAGCCCTCCACTGAGGTATGAACACCTCTCTAAATACAAACCCCTCACCAGCCAAGACAGCAGTGTTCTTGTTTCACACAAACAAGGAGCCTTCTGTTCCTTGAGCTCTCATTAAGAAAGCGGTCTATGACCACAGTAGCATGTTCTTTAAACAAGTAAAGCTCCAGTTTTGGAGTAAGACCACATTCTAATAATAGTCCCAATTGTCACTTAACAAGGCACAATTACTGTCCTACCCATGCTGTCAGGTAGTAATGGAGGGATTTTCTTTGTTCTCTTTTGATTTGAAATAGGAACAACCAAATACCTGCAAACTGCAATCTACATTCTCACTATGTAAATCCTTATGATGAGATAGATGAGACATGAATCACAGAACTCTGAATTCCTAAATGGAACATTAACAGTTCATAGTAGGGCAGATCTGTAGCTCTTTAGAAGTTCACAAAACTGAAAAATAATGCAATTTAATGCAGTGAAAAAGTTTTCTTCCTCAAAAGGAGTTAACAATGAGATGAAAAAGAGGCACAACTTCTGATCGACATAAGAAAACAGGTGTTCAACAGCCTTGTTTTCTGTATTTGCCTGTATTCCATATCCAAATCTAATTTTTATACCTCCATCATCCAGGCACACAGTGGATGTATGTAGCTCAGTCTCTACTCCCCCAATATTTCAAGTAAGCACAGTCCCCTGCTATAAGCTGCCCTGTGGCTACAAGCACCGCACACTGAGGTAATGTCATCTTGAAGTCAAAAAGAAGTGAGTGCAGATAATAAAGGCCTATTAATATCACATTTTCTCATTTCATTTGGATCAACAAAAACTGGACAGTTTCATTAACAGAAACATGCAGTTGTTACCATTTTAAATAATAGTCATGCTACTTGGCATTTGGAATCAGATTTTCCATAAGCATATGAGGAAAAACAGGTCTGCTTAGCTGTTATATTTAAACAGATGCCGTGACTCTCAGGACAGGCCAGTATGGAGTTTGAGTGCTGCCTGCATGCTCAGCTGTGGCATGTATGTCACTCCCACGCTGCCCCACACTTAAAGATTCAGAGAGAACAAAGTACAGAAATCACCATATCCCCCAAGTCATCTAATTCTGCTCACAAACACTGCAGTAGAACAATGACCACAGGCACAAATGGTGAAGAAAGTGATAAAGGAAGCCTAAAGGAATAATGATGTAACAACATTTAAAATGCTTTAAATGTAAATAGCTCACCTTCGCTTTAGAATGAAAATGCTGGCAAAGCCTTTGTGAAGTAGATTTTATAAATTCTCATCAATTCAACAAAAGAGACTTTGTCATTAATGCTCAGTAGATATAAATAAGTTATTCATTAGTAGAACTCACATTTGGGTTTTATTATACACTGTAAAATATACAGGAATCTTGAAGTACTGAAAGAGTGCAGGTAAATACAGTATTCAAGCAGTCACTATTTCTATGTACATGCTCATTAATTCTTCAAAACCCCCTCAAAATTATCAAATCAATCAAAATATTGTCCCGTTTCCACACTATGTTCAGAAAACCAGCTGATAATTTACAGTATCATTAGGAATTCCAGTTTCACAATACAAAAAGGATAAAAAGGAAATTGGAATCAGTTTGTAGTAATTTATTTGTACTTTACCAGGACATGCAAGGATTCCTTGCATGTACATAGACAAAGTCACTTGAAAAGTAACAGCTAGAGTTAAAGCAGAGCCAAATAAAGTGAATATTCATAATGAACAGACAAAACTTGACTGTACTCATGTCAGTTTTTTCATTCTTCAGGCAATTAAAACCCCCACAGTAGTCTGTTATAAATTAACAAAAAATCAAAGTCTCCGGGCACATCTGAACTACCTTACAGGGACCTGTTTCTGCTGTTCGCTTTCTAAATGGAGCACAACAAAGATACACAGCTCTTCCCACAGACCAGACACGGTACTTTATTCTCTAATAGGGAAATATACTCTTAAATTCACCTCCCCCCACCCCTGTAACTCCTGGATAAGAAAAAACCCCAACGGAAAGGGATATAAAATTTTAATCTTGGACACAAATTTGTGATGTGAGGATTGGACTATTATTGTAAAGAACTCTCAGTCACAGCGGGGCTATTGAGACATTGCGGTTCTTTTATGTAGGTTAGGAATTTCCAGGTTACTCGTGTAGTTTTTAAATTAAAAAAGAAAAATCTCAATCCAACCCCCAGAAATTAAAACTCCCCAAAGAAGTCTAAAACTGTGCAACAATTACCGCTCCCCTCCCACTGTTCCCACCCCTCCCCCTGTATTATTACAATGTACACGTTTCACCCTGACTTCACCTTGTTAGCTGGTTTAAATTTAGTATTATAAAGGTATGAAGAGTTTGTTTTCATTTCACCTAAAAGAAAAAGAAAATAAAACTTAAAAGCACATCTGCTTTCTTTCATGGTACATTTAATAGTGTCGGAAGGCTTTCAGATGATTAAAAAAAAATAAATCAACATTTAAAACCAAATCTAAGCTTCTTTTCCAGAAGCAATTAAGGTTTGGTTGAAACAACTTCTCAAATAACCCATTCCAGTTTTCACAAAAACTTAAAAACAAAAAAAAAATCTTTAAGTTATTTGGTCCTTTGGCAATTTGCAGCACAAACAATGCCTCCTGTACCAAACTCATTTATTGCCTTCAAAATGGTTTGAGTTTCATTGATAATATTTCAATCGAGCATCCTTTGCGTTGTACAATGGTGTTGTTCATTTATATCAGGTAGGGTGGCCAGGCTGCAGAAATTACTCCCGGCACCACAAACAGAATAGTAGAATACAGTTAAATAAAACAGTTTTGACATTCTTTGTTTTGTTTTTGCCATGGATTCCAAGTACTTTTTCAAGAATTTATGCTTCTTCTGCAAAATAAGCTCTTAAAAATCCTCCTAGAGTCTCACAGATTTTTATTGTTTTAATATGCAACCACATAAAAAACTTCTTCTCAAAGGTCTGTCCTCTTTTTGTATTCAGACACTGAGAGCTTTATGACAGCACAAGTCTGACCTTCCAGCGTGACAGTGAACTCTTCAGACCACACAGCTTCTAATAGGTCTCAGAATCTGAGTCATTGAGTTCGTCTTCTTCTGTGTATGGATAGCCACCTTCCCTGCCAATGTTGTTGAAAGTACAGTAGGAGCTATGGTCACTCCTCATGATGGGCAAAGAATCGAAGGTGACAGTTTTTGAGGTGTTGGTGTAATGATTAATGGCATTGAACGTAAGGGAAGGTAATGTGCTGCTCGATGAAACAGGCATCATTGTGGCCAGAATGAGTGCAAGGCAGTCAGCCACATCCTTATTGGGCGCACAGGCCAAAGCTGGTGTGTAACCTAGGAAGTCAAGAGAAAACAAAACCTTCATTTAAAATGACAACAATGTAAAAGTTTCCCCAAGATCATGTCATCTTTCAGCTGCAAAAGCATTTTATATAGCTTAGTTCTGCTTTTTTAAAAAATAAGTCAAAACACAACCACCATAAAATTAAATGCATTATCAATTAGAGTTTTTTAACTTTCAGTTACAAAACCAACCCAGGAGTTAGTGGGCTTTGGAATACAGATGTTCTGTTATGCGCAGACACTCCAGGCCAGCAAGAAAAGCCTGGCTATGAAAATGGCGAGACAGTCACCTGGCTAAGGAGAGGCAGCTAAAGGCAACCAGGAGTGATGGGTGAAGGCATTCTCTAGAGAGCCACTGCAGAAACTGCAGCTCAACATGTCAGGGATTTCTTCATCCAGTAGCTTCCACATTCACCACTAACAGTTATATTAGTAAGACTGTCCTATCTCAGTAACAAGCCAGTTAAAGCATCAGGCCAGTTAACTGAAAAGGCAAAGTGCCCAGTTTCAGTCAACCTATACTTTACTGCAATATATAGTAATATAAACTATAAACTCAGGGTCTAACATCTGTTTGAGGGACATCAACTAAGAAATCCACAGAAGTCTAAGGAAATGTCAGTTGGACTAGCAGCAGCAGCAGGCTACAACTTGCGGAGAGAAACTACTTGGTGGTCCAACTGGTGTGGCCAGATTCTTGCTGGGCAATGCTACGGTGACAAGCCCCATATGCAGGGGGGGCTCCAGCTGTGGAATGATTTGCAGACAAGTTATGTAAGTGTGAAGTCTCTTCTGGGTAACTGTGGCTCTAACAGTCCTCCAACATTGCTCTTTTTGCAGCTTCCCCTTCACTAGGTACTTGCTTCTGCTCATTAAATGTCAAGAAAAACGCTTCCAGTTCTCCTCAGTGATTTGCATTGCTCCTGTCTGCCTTTATAGCTGACCATTCAGGAAGGCACCTGAGGATTGGTTTTGCCACATGCCTTAGGGTATATCTACAACACTGAGGCACTGCAATTGGTGGTGACAATAGCAGCTCTAGAAGCAGGACAATCATATAAATATAACCACATGTAATGGCTAATTCTGCTGCCAAGACCCACACAGAAGCGGGTGGCCAGATCACCATGTAGCACCCTTGCCGTACCTCTCACCTTATGTGATAGATATGCCCACACTGAGCTGAACAGAAAGACTCACATTTGGGTACATTTGGGAGTCAATTCCTGCACCACCCTCAGTCCACAACTTAGAGGTGGTTAAGCATCCAGGTAAAAGGCACACAAGTAATTTAAAATAATATGTGGCTTTAAAACAAACCGCAGGATGGATCTCTATCCAAACCTTAGGAAGGCATGGAAAATGAGGCAGTGCCCATTCCACCATAAGCATTTCAACTGCTAAGGAATCATCTTTACTGCAGAAGTAAATCCAGGTCAAGTTTTAGGATAGATCCCACAAGTAGTTACTGTGTTGTACAACTGCACAGAAGTTTTAAACAAGTAGGCACATTACGGAAAATAACTGTAGATGCAAATTGAGAAATGGCAAGCAGGGACAATCTTGCAGTTGATTATTTGCTCAGGACAGACCTTGTGCTTGATGCTTGGAACAAATAAACAGTCCCTGCCCAGAGGAGCATACAGTCCAAGGAAACACACGGGTAAGTCAAGCACAAAACGCACCAGCTGACCATGCGATAGGGCCGTACAGAAGTGCAGCGCAGCAGATGTTTTCATTGTTAGTAAGGTATCACAGCACTTAAACAGCTCAGTTAACAGTCTGCAGAAGAGATACATTTTGAGAGGATTCAGAAGCAAGGGCCAGCGCTCACTACATGTGGGTGAAAACTGCATTTCAGGCACGTAAGGCACAACAGAAGGCTCAGAACTGATATTCATATGCATACAATATCTACAGTTGCTGGAGGTTATACGAAGGTAAGATGACACAAAAAGTTCCACTCAGGTCTGGGTCACGTCATTCCCCTTCCCTTTTTTTAAAGGACTGCTTCTTGCTAAGATCTCGAATACTCACATTTATGTTCCTTCTGGAACAGATCATCCCAGCTCACCATAAAAAACATTAAAGGCCAATGTAAAGACTAAAGAGCTCACTTGTTTCTGTTAAAAGTTCTCCAAACCCAATGTTCATACTAATATTTGATGGTAGGTCTGAAGCTCCTGGCTTTCGTAAGTAGGAATGAAATATCACAGTTTTACTCTTGCCTTAAGTAACTGCTTGCACCACGAAAGACTGACATCTGCATCCTCCACCACTTTATTTTTGTCTTTGTTATTTTAAAATTATAAGAACAAATTATATTTTTATGTCTTAACTGCAAAGTGATCCTTTACATGTCAGGACAACAATAGGAATAAATACTTAAGATGTTGGTAAAGGTACCAACTCCACTTAAATACTCTTACTCAGTTCTCATACAAAGTTCCCCACAATCTGTACTGGTAGATGGGGTGACAGAAGCAGAGTGAGGTGAAGCAGCTTCCTTGCCAACAGAAAACACAGCCTGCGTGATGGACACTGCCTTAAGAGCAGGGCTCCCCCCACCCAGATGCAGAGCTGCTCCCTCCCCAGGGGCCTGAAAGGTTCCATGAAGGCGCCTGCAGGAAAATCAGAGGTCAGTGCAAAGACAGCTCTCAAGATAAACTGAATGAAGTCTTGCACTTGGGAAAGAGAAGAAAGTCATCTGAGGCATGAGTCATCTCATAAGCATTTACAAGACAAATTCCTTCCAGAAGCCTGGAGATCTCCAACATAAACCAGAATATGAGGAAAGGAAGGACTGGATTCTTTTCCAGGGGAAAAAACAGTAACAATTTCCCCCTTTTTTTCTAAAAAAAGAAAGTTTGAAAGGCCAATGAGCACTGTAATGATGAATCTAGAAAATAAGAGAAACCTCCATGCTATGTCAGTCTCTGGAGTGGTAGAGAATGGTTCCTCTCACTGCTGAGGTGCATGTTAACACAGCAACTAAAAGACAGATTGCAGCAGGAAATGCAGCTGGCCTAGTAAGTTAAATAGCAAAGGAAAAACCCAAAACAAACAACAAATTGGAAAGCTGGTTAAGTGACCAAAAAAAACCAACCCAACCCTTCTGGTGGTGTCAAACACAACAAAAAGTTAGTGATCTCTTTTAAGACAGGTAAACTTGCAGAAATAATTCCAACTCAATGCAATTATTTTCATACATGGGTGATGGCAAAACTCCATCATGATAGGTTTGGAATCATGGGAAAAGAAAGATCTGAGTGAGAACTGCTACTGATGTCACTCTCCCCAGGATTCACGAGTTGTACTCTTAAACCTTAATGACAACATTATTATTAATTATTTTAATATCATGGTTTCTCCAAGGCAGGTAAAACAAAAGCCCATTGGTACCCTTTTGGGTCCTTGAAATGCCCTCTCCTGTGACAGCCTATGGCAAGGATGCATGGAGCCTCAGGACCAGACACAATAGGGTGCTCTTTCCTGGTCAGGCTGATTTCAGCCTACAGTACAGTCAGCTCCTGGGATCCTCCTGTCACTCCAGAAATACAAGGGGTTCTACTCCTTGATAGCTTGATGGCTTCAGGGTGCACTGTGCACTGGTATCTACTAGGGCCTTATACTCCTGTGGGACTGATGTGCCAGGCCATCAGATCCACACAGTCCAGTAAATCCACCTGCCTGGAGGCAAGGGCTCTCTAGTCCTGGTCACAGCATTATCCATTTACTTCCTAGCATCTCTTTCATTAGGATCAGCCCTTCTACTCCCTCTGGAGAACTGCCCACTGGAGTAGCAATTTTCTTGGAAGAACCTCCTTTTGTAATTGCATTTCGTTGCAACTCATGTACCCATGTGTCTAGAGCTAAGGCAGATTTTCCATTCCACTTCTTCATATCTGCTCTGTGGTCATGCAGATAGAATCACGGGGTACCCCATGATCTGTACCTTTTATATCCTCTTAAGAATAGCTAGAACATTCAAAAGTGTTTATTTTTTCAGTCTGCTTTGCTAAACACAAAGCTTTCACCACTAATCGTATTTCCTTTCCACTAAAATAAAAGTTTATCCTGTATTTTTACTTTATTAGAATTGAATAAATTCATGTATTTGGTTTTTGGGTTTGTTCTTTAGAAACACACTCCACCAGTAGATGGTAAAATCCAAGACAGGCAGATCTAAAGCAAAACCTGCCTATCACTACTGCTAGCTTTTCCATCTAATATAAAAGGTACAGCTATGGAAAATCAAGAAAATCACATTCATCCAACAAAAAAAGAATTCATTACGAATATTCTCAAAGATGCTTAAAATGGTATAAACAAAGCAATTGCTATTAGAAAGAAAACCATGGTGAGGAACAAGATTAGGCAGCACTCAGTTACTTTAAAATATGAGCAGAATCAAGAAGCATTAACATGTTACAGTTACACCCCCAGGCTGCCAGAGAACTGTGACTTTTATACAAGCGATGTTTTTCTGCTAGGCCAAAGATCCACCCTAACAGCAGTCTGTCCAGGTGCCCACATAAATAGGAACATCTTCAGTTAGCATACTTGTGATGAGAAACAGAATCAAAAGATAGGTTTCCCAATCTTTCATTTTAGGGAGTTTATTTAGCAATTACCCCTGACCACTATTTTAGGCAAGGAATGATCTTTCACTTCACCCATTCACTTTAAGCAGTGCAATCTGAGAAACAAAGTCACAGTAAATATTAAGAAAGGAAAAATTTTCCAATCAGGAAATACAATTAGAACTATTAATTAGGCAAATCCCAACCCAATCGAAAAAAAACCAATAAATAGCAAACAAACAAAAAAAAACAACAAAAAATCCCACTGCAAATCAACAATAAAAAATAATCCCCAAACCAATCCTCAATCCCAACAAACCAATAACCAACTAAACAAAAAAAGCCCTAACCAACAAGTAAGAACATTATCTCTCCACCCTCAAATCCCAGCAACTGCTTTCATTTAGAACCCACTGGAGTATGGCATAAGATCAGGAGCTCTTGAATGCTTTTAAAAGCAGAGCTTTGGAGGAGCACAGATGTCTTACAAGAAAATACGCAAATAAGAAGTCAGTAGATCTAACTTGCTTTTTGTTCTTACAAGGGCTAGGATTTACTCTCTGTGAGAAAGCAGTTACTTTTTCCTACTTCTGTGTACCAAAATACATTGAAGAGCCAGAAGCTTGAGACCAGTAACTAAACTCTGTAATTTGTACTTTTAAAAGATAACACCAGTGTACCTACCATGACAAAATGAATGGCAATTCAACACAGATTTTTAATAGCTGCAAGTTATATTTTACTTTAAGCATTACTCAATGGTTCTTCTGACCATTCTCAGTATGCCAAAGCTAGCATATTTATAGGGCATACATATTAACTACAAATGCAAACCAAATATTTCTGTGCTGTGACCTGCACTGTTCTGAGTTTTCACTCTCCTTACTCTTCTGCTGCTTTGCTAACATGACCCATCACCAACACATTTTTTTCCTATGGGTGAATGCACTGCAAGGGCTCACGTGAAATTTCCAACAGGTTACTGCTTTCCAGAGAGCGGAGTTTAAGATCACTGTTCCTTATGAGGAGATAAAGTGAAGTTTTTCTTACCATTTTCATCTACAGCAAGCACACTTGCTCCCTTCCCTAAAAGCTCTTGAACTACAACCGTTAGTCCATTCCGAGCAGCAACATGCAGAGGTCTGTGAAGACAAGCAAACTCTTATATAAACCTTAGAACAAGATATTAAGGAAGACAGGTAGCTTGCATCTACTCAAATTAATGTTAAAGTATTTATACTTGTATGTTATTTACACATTATATAAATATTATAACAGTTAAAACAGGAAAACTAGCAAAACTCTTCTCACTGCCAAGGAACTCTACAGTGACAATTGTGCCCTTTCTTCTTTTTATGGCACCACACAGTGGGGAAGTAGCTACTAGAAAAGACCTGTCTGCTTGTGAAATGTATGATGTTAAGAAGACCCTACTGTTGATAAATCCCTCGCTGAACTCTTGTAACAGATATTGTCACATCTGCGGGTTACCATGCATCGCTGGCAATAATCAACAGCACACTAACAGCAGAATTGTAGTCATATTTTATTGTACATAAATGCTTTTAAGTGAATGCAGAAGCATTTAGTCTTCCTTTTAGAAATTACTATATCCCACTGTGACTAGAAATTAAAAAAATATTTTAAGTATAATGCAAGAAGCAAGAAAAGCAGATTACTTTTAGAAACCTCAAACTATTAACCATAACTCCATTTTACGGTGACTTGATCTATCATGGAAAGTGTACCTCCAGTATTCTAACTGTTATCTTTTTCAAATGCAACAGTTTTTCTGCATTGGTTCCCACTGATTTAAAACCCTACCACCAGTCAGCAGGAACAGAATAATCAGCTTACTTCCTTTCTGTGTTATATTGCTCTTCATTCATTTTGAGATTCTTAAAATTGCTTGAACTAACTGTGACCTATATTTTGATTTGGAAACAAGTGACTTGCTTAGACCAGAAATGGAAAAGATACAAATAGGAGCAGCGGTATCCATGGTGCTTATATTAAAGTATTAAAATTCAAGAACCACTGCACATCACAGATATACTGAAAAATGTACTATAATTAATTAATTTTAATATAAAGGCAAACAATTTTAATGCTTATCTTACTACAAAGAAAGACATTGTTTAAGCTGATTAGAAAGTCAGTTTAGTTACTAAAACACATTTGTTAAACCAGTAGTATTTTAAACAACTGTTAAAATCTTGCAATTTATATAAACATTTCATGGAGCTGTGATTATGTACCTATTTTTCCCCATGACATCCTTTGATCAGACTACATGAGCCAAGGCATGTGGGTGGAATTACTTGAGCCTGTGGTAGCACAATTTCCCATATCTGTTCCCAGCTCATTATTGCCTTCTCTTCTCTGAATCTCACTTAGAGCCAGAAATGAGGCAATCAGTCCCTTTCTTGCTTTCTGGTTACTCCATGCTGCTTGAGGTATGTTATGGGGAGCAGCAAGAGCAGAGGAAGAAGTCTTTAACTCCTTAGTTCAAGCAGATTTGCGGGAATAGTTGGAAGAACTGTGGGAGCTTGAACAAGACACATTCCAGAAGTGATGTAAGGCCAGAAAAATACAGGAGTTGCTTACTAGCTCCAGTAATAATAAATTACTGTTTGTTATTTTTATTTCTAAATGGTCTGTGATAGTGTTACTATAGCAGCCTAACACCTCATGTACATAACTCAGCTACATATCAAGTGTCAAATACTGCCTGTAACACAAACACAATCTTTCAAAGGAAAAAAAATGAAGAGTCATTTCAATAGCTCATCCTGACATATATTCCTTAGTATGACATACCACTATGTTTTTAAGTTTCCTTTATGATTGTGCTAACAAAATAGGCTTAATTCTACTTGAGAGGCCTTCAAGAAATGTTAAGAATACTGTATTATCCATAATATTGAACAGAAAATAGTCTTTCATCCTAGTAGGAATAGGTCTTTTTTGCTATCAGAAAGCATGCTAAAGCATAAAAGCATACTTCAGCTAGGTTTTTTTGTTTTAATTAGCTACCTTTGAAGAGCAAGTCTTAGTTGGCCTCGAATGACTCGAAAACTGAAATGAGTTTTAACTGAAAAAATGTGACTAATTTATATACCAGTAAAATACTGGTTCACAGGGGGTCTGTCTCAGTGGATCACATTAATTCCACACAGGATTCCCTGAGCCACAATACTCTAAGACTTACTGTACCTTTCATCCATCTAAAACCAGAACTTTAAGTACGAGCAAAACACTGTTCCACTTCAAGTCGGTTCAACTCCTGGTACTTATTAAGCAATTAAAATTCAACCAATACGGAAAAAAAATCTGAAAAATCTCCTTCCTCTATGAACAAGACACACATCAGAAACTCATCTGTAAAACACACTCACTGCTGATACATACGTTTGCAAGGCTGCATTGGTGGCATTGATGAGGTTTCTATCCATAATCTTCTCCAGTATTAACAAGGCACTAGTTTCATGACCCTTAATACAGAACAAACATCTGTCATATAGTACTCTTCAAATATTGCTTTGGATGCCTTTTAACATTAACAAGTTACTACTTGCGAACAGTGCTCAATAACATTCAGCACTGGTAAGTCAGACTACATACACACCTTGCTGCAAGCCAAATGGAGTGCTGTGTTCTTAGAACTGTCTTGCAAAGTCAGATCAGCCTTAGCACTGCTAACCAGCACCTCTGGGGAAATAAAAGATTTGCCTTAATGTCTTACATTTGTGGGAAATGAAAATATACTTTTGACAAAATACATCCACAAGAACACTAACTACAAGGCAATTTTACCCATAGTAAGATTAACAAACTTAACAGCAGAAATATGTAAAGCTTTCTCTTTACCAACTGTATTCGTCTGTCCATTTTCTGCAGCCATCATTAAAGGTGTTTTCCCAGAAGAATCTACAGCATTTACTTGAGCATTGTGGCTGAGCAGAAGCTGCAGACACTCAATATGATCTGTAAAAGCTGCTGCATGAAGAGGAGTTCTACAACAGATTAAAAGACAATATGGCCATGTTCAACCATGCTTTCTACTGTATTTAAAGTGGCATCCTGACTGTCCTCCTGCAGATACAAAAGATTGGGCTTCCCTCCCACTTATCTTTTGAAGTCAGTATTGCTTAAATTGTGACTGCTGCCTTCAGAAAGTCATCTTCCAGATTCAAATAATTCCTCTATGTAGTTTATAAGACAAATATAGAGACAGATACAGTTTCATTCAGAAAAACAAAATATACCTAAGATACTACCTACCAAGTGATACAACTTAAAACATGCTCAAACTTGCCTATTCCAGCCCAAACCAGCATAATCATAAAAAGCCAATTCAAGTTTCTGGAATCAGAAGAGGATTTTTAAAAATCTAAAATATATTTCTAGCATAGAATAAAAAGAAAATCTTCAAAGGATAAAAATGGGGAAGAGAGATTAAACATAAGTAGCAAATGCACCCCCCCTCCAAATTATTAGAGTACTCTTTCACTGTGCATTTACACTCTTACCTTCCTTTTGAATCTGTTGAATTTACAATACCAGCACCTAGTGTATCAATTAACATTTCTGCAGCACCTTCATTGTCATTTATCCTACAATGAATTAAACAGGCTGTTATTTACAGAATGATAAATCTTTTGTTAAATACAGCAATGAAATCAATAAACAATAATTTTGCACTTCCTTACACAGCACAATGCAATGGACTGAAAGAATTTCCTTCCATTTTCTGGAAAATTTCCTGTTCCAGGAGGAGTTCTACACAACTGTCATGACCTAAAGCAAATAGAAGAGTTACGTATCAAAACCAAGGAAAGGTCTATTTATGGATTACAACAAAAATTATGTATCTAAATCCGATTAAGCAGTATTTTATTTGAAAGCTTCAAAGACACACTTGTTATATTTGATAGGACTACATTTAGGAATTAAGACATTTTTAGAATCCTGAAAATCAAACTAAAGTTTAACACTGTAAACTTTGTGAAATTCAGAAGGGATGTCATGCTATCTGAAGAACATCCAGAACACTAGATTTAGTTCTTTACATGTCCACATTTCCAACTCTTCTGCAGCCTATTTCAGGTCTAGTTTTGTTCCAATGTCTTGCTCAACCTGAAGAAAAACCAAGTCGATAGTCACGACAAAAGCTTGAAAAGAATACATTCTACCTATCATACTATTATTTGCAAAATTCTATAGCCTGCTCCTGTACAGGTAGCTAACGATTGCAACTGTTTGATCTTTGATGTGTACATGCAGAGAATCTTAGTTCAGCATTTACTGATGTCTGAAGATCTGCATTCTCACAAGT
This sequence comes from Forpus xanthops, assembly GCA_032466535.1. NCBI lineage: Eukaryota > Metazoa > Chordata > Aves > Psittaciformes > Psittacidae > Forpus > Forpus xanthops. Next base: position 36,634 of record JASSUY010055237.1, read on the forward strand.
TCTGTCAAAGTTTCATTCCACAAATCAAGCATATTTCAGTTCTGTTTTATTCAGACACTCTTAAAATGGACCAAGCCGCAAGAGTTTAATTTAATAAATGTAACAAAGAGATGCTATTATAGTTCAAATTATCATTGTATTATGCAATTGCTTCAGCTGTGAAGACAGTTTAGTTAGTTATTAACTTAAAAATAAAGGGTAAAATGAAGCTCTAAACCATTACTTCTTGTTCTATATTGTGACTTGGATGAAATAAATGAGAACCTGTATTATGTTGGAAATGAACACACAGGACAAAATCTTAAGCAAAGGAGCTGAATGAATTTCCTACCTGTTAAAGCTTCCCTCATCCCCATATTCATGAAAAGTATCAGTGCAAATAAAGATCAGTGAAGAAATAAATTTTATTCAAGCACTTCCATGACTTCAGCTTCTCGTGCCTATCAAGGTTGCTTTGAAGCAAGTTTAAAAAAAGATTTAATCTGAAACCATTCCTTCCATGCCTGTGAAGGTAATTTTTTGGGGGATGTGTGACACATCTATTCACAGGTACTATACTGAATTTCTTGAAAGACTCCTTGAGGCGTATAACTAAGAAGGCAGTTCATAACAAAAATGTAGTACAAAAATAAACACCTCATATTATGGATTAGATGTTAATTCATTCCCCCTCAAAATACCATGTCTGTCATCTTGTCAGACTGACTAATATAAACTGAAAGAGGAATGATTTTATATGTTGCTTTTGTAAGTAGCGATAATTTCTATCTCAATATCAATGAACACATTTAGACCTGTACCTGAACTTGAATGCTCCTTACCATTATAGCAGGCCCAATGCAGTGATGTATAGCCGTGATTGTCTGCTATTGCAGGTACCACATCCGCAGATGCAGCTGACTGTAGGAGAGCTCCTAGAACACCTATATGTCCACATGCAGCTGACAAATGTATAGGGGTTCGCCCCCTACAGTCTCGTAATAAGGACTTAGCACCATGTTGAAGCAATGCTTCCACACACTCCTCGTGTCCAGTAACTGCCTGCAAGAGACAGACATGCAATAGAAAGTTTGCAAATATTCCTAACAGCAACAGTGAATAACTAAAGCAAGCAAATGCTAGGCAATTTCCTATATTTTTAAGTAATGACAAAATAAGCACAGTTTTATTTTTCATTCCTGGAAACAGCCATTCTGTTGGAAAAATAGCAATGTATTACAATATTGATGACAGAATAATTTCTTGGAATAATATGGACTGAACTGCTTATCTCCAGGGCTTATTCAATTCTCTTATCTGGAAGAGACTATAAACAACCGGTATTGGAATATGGCATGCGTCATCCTTTTCTTCCTCCTGTTAACACTAGCCCCCACCCCATATCAAGTTGTACTCTTGTGACTTCTGCAGTCAACACTTTACAGCAAGATTAAGAGACTCTATGAGTCCAAAACAATTGAGGGTATGTAGCAAACAGGCAAAAGACAGACTTTTGAGAGCAACTAAAACGACAATTAAAAATGAAGAATATCAAGGTGAGAATAATGATAAATTCACTAACACTACATTTTAAGTCTTATATTTTAAATTAGTATGTATAAAACTGGAAAGGACAGAAAAGGAATATTCTCTTACCCCTCTATGTAATGCTGTCCTTCCCCACTTATCTTTGGCATCTACATTTGCTCCTTTGTTAAGGAGTGAATAAACGCAGTCAGTGTGCCCATTGAGAACTGACAACATCAGAGGAGTCCTAAGCAGAGAGTAAAATAAAGTGTAATCTACATGGAAATTAACAGACTAGTATTCAGGTGAAATAACCACAGTTACTATCCTTCTGGTCAATCCTGTTAAAATTTGTATCATCAATGATCTTCTCTAGCACTAACTTCACTCCAAGAATGACACTTGTATTTCCTTTTAAGATTCCAGAAAATAAATATCCCTGTATCAGAAGATCTGATTAAGGTACTAGGATCCATTTTTCCAGCATATGGGTAACAAGACACATTTTAGTTTCTTCCCAAGAGAACATTTTTCATCACCATTATTACGCTTATTGCAAAATACAAATTCACATTTGTCCTACTTGAAATATCTACTTATGAAATATCTATTTATTAAAGTAATAAAAATCACCAATGTAAAATGTTTAGGTTTTCCTTTTATAAAATGCAGTCACTTGTGAAGAACGGAATGTGTACAGTTTAAACTCACTGTCCATTTCCATCTTGAATGTCCACTGCATTCTGTGGTTCTGCATTTCCTATCAATAGCCGCAAACATTCTGAATGACCATTGGTAGCTGTGAAACATAAAAATACAAGGTTTACATTAGTTGCTTCTGAGTATACAGCTCTAACAGAATGGTAACCTGCTCTGACTAAAGCCCATTAGCTTGACAAACCACTGTACAGCTTTACCATTGTTACAACTTCAATTTACAAAATGAAAACAAAAAAAAGAAAGAAATGAACACTAGAAAATTATTTCAGAAATCTGGCATTCTCAACTGCATATATTAAAAGTAATTAATTCCAATTGTTAACTGCCAACAGGTATTTTTTACATATAAATGAAGTTGCATGCATTAACCATAATTAGAATATATGCTTCTACAACATCCACAAGAAGGAGTAATTAAATACAGTAATTAGGATAACTTTTGCTTGTTTTAAGGCACAGGTAAACACATAGCTACTCACTCATACACAGGTTCTGTTAGCGAGTGTATCATTTGCATAGTTATGAAATATTAACTGAAACCACATTTAGAAAGAGGGGAAGGAAATGTAATGCACAGAAGTAATTAACCCAGCAGTTAAAAAAAAAAAAAAGAGGGAAAAGAAAAAAACCTAAAAGTGAGACATCACATTTAAATGCAGCTCATGAAAGATAAATGATTGCTTGCTGGAGGGGAAATTATTTCTGACATATGGCTGCTGTATTCAGTCCACATAACAGTGACAATTCGCGCTTCTCTAGCTGACAGAAGCTAGGGGAAGCTAAATTAAATACAAAAATACAGCTTGTACTCATGGACAATAAACTAAGTGGTTAGAATGATGATATTTTGTACATAATGCTCTTTTTACTGCCACATTTCTGAAACACTGTAACCAAAAATACCAATTTAAATAAGCCTATTTTCAAAGACAGGGGAAAAAAGAATCTATCATGAATGCCAGACTTTGAGAAAAATAGGTTTATAGACCCAGAAAGAAATTATTGCAAAGGCTTGCTGTTATTTTGAAAACACTCAGCAGTCATTTAAATCCTTGGAAAAAACCCAAAGAATAGTTTTCATGTCTCTTTTCAAACTGGCAAAATTCTCTAAGACTCCAGTCATATTTAGAAACATTTTACTGCCAAGACAGGCAACACAATTCACATACCTAAATTTGGGCCTACAGTTTGGGCTGCACAAAAGACAAGGAAACAAGAACATGTCACTGGGACCTGTCAGTACAGCCAGCCTAGCTAGCTGAATTGGCAAGAACAATGCACCGTTCCAGAGAGCAGTGTGGAACAGCACTCCTGAAACCAAAATGGTTAATACTGTTTTGTACCTGCAATAGCTTTGTTATACCTTTCTCAGCACAGCATATACCTTAAAGTCACTGCAGATTCCCAAACACAACTTCTTAGAACATCAATGAGGCTTCTAAATACAAAGATAATCCACTTGAAAAGCCAGTATTTTAGAGGTTGGCGGTTAGCACATACCTGCAGCATGTATTGGGGTCCTCTTTACAACATAATCTTTCACCAAGATTGATGCTCCCTGGTTAATGAGTACATCTACACATTCCACGTGTCCTTTAAAGGCAGCAAGATCCAGTGGCGTCCTTCCATTATTATTCCTCACATCAAGGTCCAGCAGCGACTGTACCAGCACTTCCAGAGCTTGATGGTGGCCGTGATAGGCCTACAAGAACAAGTAAAAGCTTCAGTTTTCCTGTCCTCCTCATTTTTCCTTTTCTTACCAGGATTACAGAAATGAAACAGTGAAAGCTGTTCTGTGAAGCAAATTTGAAGTGAAACACAAAAACTGTCCTGTAGAGCTCACTCAAGAACAGTAGTACATAGTTCTGCATTTCATTTATTATTATCGATCTATTTACAAAAATAAGAACGAATAAACCTATGTGAATAACTGTCTGCAATTAGATGAGCTATCATCACTGAAGAACGAAATACTTACAGCTAAATGCAGTGGACTTATAGGTGCTCTGTTGTCTGAATCATTCAGCATGTCAGTACCTGATGTTTCCATCAGCTTAGCAGAGAGAGAAAGTCAGAGTAAGTGCAAACCTCCCCTCATCTTTAAAAACATTCAGCATAATAGCTACAGTTTCCAGCATATCCATATTGAAAGATAAAGGAAGAAAATTAAGAATAATATAGGATTACAGTTTCCTTAGCAATTCTAGATCTTCAGTCTTTAAGAGAGTCTGAATTGCAATGACTGCAACCCCCCATATTCATCTTCCAAGATCAGTTGTTCAATTTTGCATACCAATGCAATAATTAAATCAGAAACTGATCTAAAATGATTATTTCTCCTGAAGCATCCATATGAAATAATATAGATAAAATGCTTACAAAGGGACAAGGACAGGTAAGAACAGCTGTAGTAGAAAAAAACCCCAAAACCAAAAAAGTAACCATATAGATGATGTGAAAAGACAGCAAGAAAACAATATGAAAAGCCAGAAGGCAGGACTGATTTCTCAGAATAGAAAATCATTTCCCAAATAGGATAAATGGAGTGCAAAAAAGACACAAACATTATAAAATAGGATGAAAATATCTAAGCATATAAATTTTAATTTGTTACTTTCAGATATGTTGTAAAGTTCTAATTATTGCTCTTTTCAAGACCATATTTCAATTAGCACACTAGTAGAATTAAAATATTAAAAGCACTTGAAAAACACCAAATATATTCAGATCACTTTGTTTCCATTATCACGCTTTTATGACATGGCCATAGGAATGCTTAAATAAAAAAATAAATAGCTTAAAAATAGTCTTCTATTTTAAAAACACTGGATTGCAATTGAATCTAAATTGCAACTGAAATGAAATAACACATCTGTGCATTGAAGGAGTGGTTGAAAATGTCTAAAAATAAATAGCATTTTAAAAATTACATGTTACAGTAGTACTTTAACAGTGAGAAATAATGCACACTTACAACATCTAGAGGCGTTTCGCTTGCAATCTGCAATTAAAAACATTCAGAATGCAGTTTGAATACATTTGAATATAAAAGTGTATTTGCATAAAACCACTAAGTTGTATAACAGAGGAGATAAAATTAGCTTATCAAATAACATACACAGTTTTACAAAGGGATTATTAAAAAATCTACCTGAGGCTTTATTATCTAAAATTCTATTACGTGACCATTAGTCCCACTTCTCAACTGGGACAACCTTGGGTTATTTTATTTCAGTCATCAGGAAAAAAAAACTGTCTAAGTTAAGGAACAAAATAAAACTAATATCCCGCATACTCAACCAGTTATCTCTTTCTCTCAATGTATTACCTTTTTAGACCAGTATCTAGCATCTTTTAGCTCCTGACCTTGTCCCTTTTAATTTTAAGAGTACCAAGTGCTTAAATATCCTCACAGGGGCTGAAAATCACTCCTGACCTAGCTTAAAAATGAACGGTCAAGGTGGAGGAATCCTCTGGCCTCTGTATCACCCTGTAACAGCTTTCATCTATGATAAATCTTCTTACCAATTCAAGACATAAGCGATGACCATAAGCAGCTGAATAATGTACTGCATTGTATCCTTGCTTGTCTCGGATCCCTGGATTGGCATCATTTCTTAGCAAATATTCCAGGCACCTATTTAAATTGACATAAGCAAGACCATATAGCTAAATACTGCATTTCAACTTTATGCTAAGTGTCAAACTATCCACATTCAACTGGAAAATAGAATACAGCATGCAAGAACACTGATTTAATGTACAGTATTGGCTAAGAGTAGAGAAACCAAACTCATTACACCAAGTCTTAGGGTCAAACACAAAGCCTCCAAAATTTGAACAAATTCTTTTCTGCAGACATCCTGCATCCTCTGAATTATCTGACTTGGTTAAAGCTATTATTTCATGGCTATTTTCCTCCTAGCTATTATAATTGCAGTTACCTTTGCTAATATAAATGATTACCATTTTTTGTATGTTTTTCTGTAGCTACATTTTTCTATACTCAACATAGAAGAGAACCAACAGCTCAGTTCCTCAGAGTTGGTATTCGTGAGTGACACACACATATGCTTCCAATACCAGATACTAACTTATCAATTTATTTACTCAGTAAATGGTTGTTGGCATGCTTATATCCTAACATTCCTTACTTTCATTACACAAAGTTATAAGGCAGAACATGGTCATCACAATTTCAACTACAGACAGCCATGAGGATGAAAGATTAATTTAACTCATCTCCCTTTCCCTGTTTTTCTAAGATTAATAATTTTATGTTGTCTATCATTTCAGCAGCACTCTGCAAAGTCATCATCATGACCCTGAACTTGATGGTGAAATCCTACAAAAGCAGCCACTGCTGGCAGGAAGACGGCATGACCCTGCAGCATCAGAACTCTGCGTAAGTTTATTCAAGGAAGGGGTCAGCAGAAGTAACAGGACAAGTTCATCATCTCAGTGAGGTCCAGTACCAGCTATGATGAAACAGAAATGCATTTCAACAGGAGTAAGCGACAGCTGTACTTGGTCAAAGGCCTGGTAACCACAAGTGTAACAACAGTGATTTGCTGAAGACCTGACATTTGCTTTTCCAGTCATAGGTTGAATAATGTACAAATCATGTGAGTGAAGATGAAAGGAGGAAAAAGCTGCAGGAAAAACTATGAACAAGGAAATGTTCAGTTACAACATAATCTGTCACATAACAAAGTTGAGAAGAAGTAATCTCATCATTTTGTGTCCCGCATAAAGGACTCAGGCAGGTAGTGAAAAAAGGCAGAAATCCTTCAGTTTTAAAGAATAACATATGTAACATAAGTAACTGTACAACAAGTTCAATGTACCTAATAAAAAGCTACTTGTAAAGCATATCTATGTTTGTAACCAACTAATTCAGGTTGCATTTGCTTGAAAAATAAATGCCATTAATGGCAACTGAAACCACGTGGTTTTATTTGAAATGAAACAGGGTGAGATCCTTCTGAGAGTCCAGAGAAAGACGATTTGTCCCACTGAGTGAGAATTACTGTCTCTACCTTTTATTTGTTCAGTCGTCTAACTTTTTTTGTTAATTTTAATCAGTGATTTTGTATTGACGTTCATGGCTCATTTATAAATGTTAAACACTACTGGCCTTGGCTACCTAAATCTCTATTTCTTTGTTTTCTCTATTTGTGCGCTCACAAAAAACCACAATACACTAAATACTGCAGGAAGCAAAGTCTACTAAAAGCTCTTTGAGTACCCATTCTTTCCAGTGAAACCCACATAATTATTTTTGTTGTTTCTTCTCATCCAGGAAAGAGATTAAATCTGCATCTTTTGCATACTTAACTGTCCTCAACAGGCCTCTATAACAGAACTTTGTGAAAGCCCAGATAACTTAATCTTATTTCCCATTTACTTACTGGGGTACTGCCTATTAAATAATTCTAACATAGAAAGAGCCTGGGCTTTTCTCCCCTAAAATGCTGCTTAGTTTATCTCATTCTGCAAAGACGTTTCTTTCCCTAGTCTTGTCAAAACAAGGCTTACTGGTCATTGGTCCAGATCAGAAGCATTTGTTAAACACATAAAAGAAACACTTCCAAACAGGAACAAACCAGAAAATAATTTTCAACAAAACCGTCCTTGTCCCTAAAATCTGTCTTTAAAGACGTCTCAACAAAGACTATAAAAATGCCCATAAGTATCTTTGGAATTTCTATGTAGATAATTTCCTGACCTTTTTTTTTCCCCAGACTTTATATTCCGACTCCGTAATCATTTTTAGCTTCATTCCTATTTTGAATATGAGCTGAGCTGTTCTGGTTTTCCAGCTGTTACTAATCATCTTTCTGCATCAATAAAAAGCTTTTCCTCAGGCCATTCTGCTTTGCAGCCTGTCTTCTAGAAAGACAACTGCGAATCAGAAGGGCAATACCATGTGGCTTCCAGAGATGATTCTTTGAGTTATCTCCCAAACCTCTGCAGCACTGCCATCATCATTCTTGCTTGTGCCTTTTATAAGACAGATGGTAAAACGATGTCATCTGAAAAACCATTATAGTTTGGAGGTTTTCAGAGCAACTGTGAAGCTAAAATTAATACTAGCTCAACTTGCAAGAGGGCAATTAAAGTAAGATTGTCTCAGCAAACTCCAGCAGGAATTCAAAGTATATCTAAAGAGCTGCAATTCTGTTTTGAAATAAAAAAGCTTATACTTTAAACATTAACTGACCATGTAAGTATTATTTGTTCATCTTTCAAAAGTCAATCTGCAAGTTACATGCCACTTAGTTCATACTGCTACCTCACCTTTTAAAAGGTACCTTATTAAACAAGATGATGTGGCACGAAGCAGCACTCTTTTCCAGTGAAGGTGTCACTGGGTGCATCTGAAACACGATGCTGCACACCGGCTTGTTCTGACCTGTGTATGTGAGTGTGGGCACATGCAAATGGCACTCTTTCAAAGTCTCCTCAATATATACAACATCTGGAGCTTAAGTAAACTCATCAATTTCGTGCAATCTATGTAAACTTTGCATGTAAGCATTTAAGTAGTTGATAACTATGTTAAATGTATCTTAATTACAAAAAAAAAAAAAAATGAGACATTTGCAAATTTATGTAAGTTTCTGGATGATTTTCATTAATAAAGGTCTATTTACTTGAAAAAATTTACACTAACAAGAATTTTAATGCCAAACATGAATACTTTAATAAAACACTGTCATGGGTTCAGCAGTTGGAGTCATTTTTTCCTTAGTAGCTGGTGCAGTGCTGTGGTTTTGACTTTCAGCCTGGGAACAACGCTGATAACACTGATGTTTTCAGTTACTGCTCAGTAATGTTTACTCTGACCAAGGACTTTCTGAGTCTCATGCTCTGCCAAGGAAGAAGGGAAGCCGGAAGGAAGCAGAGACAGGACACCTGACCCAAACTGGCCAAAGAGGTATTCCATACCACAGTACGTCACATCCACTACATAAACTGGGGGCAGTTACCCAGAAGGGTTAGATCACTGCTTGGGTCAGCGTGGATATCAGTCAGCAGGTGGTAAGTGGTTGCATTCTCTTCCCTTGTCATTATTATTGGTGGTAGCAGCAGTGGTCTGTATTATACCTTAGTTACTGGACTGTTCTTACCTCAGCTCGTGCAAGTTACTTTCTTTTGATTCTCCTCCCCATCCCTCCAGGACCGGGCTGAAGAAGGGGGAGGGAGTGAAAGAGAGGCTGCACGTTTCCAAGTTACGGCTGGGCTTAAACCACAACAAACACTAAATGGATAAAGCATCTTATATTGAAATGTTAATTTCTAACCTGATGTAGGCCTACTTAGTCTAGTTTTATAGTGTATTTATGTCAGAGATTTTGGGACAACATTAAGAGCCCTACCTAAAATACACCCTCTTTCATCAGAATTTAATTTTAAAGCAAAATGACTGTACTGCACAAAACTGTCATATTCTCCACAAATGATATTTACTTGATATCCCACTACACAGCAGGTGGGATTAAAAACCCTGTTCCAAATGAATTACTCAATTAGGATATAACAAAAAAATTACAGTAGTTTTTCCTATTGTTAATTTTTCACAGAAATATTTCTTATATATTTTATATACAACAGAAATGTTTTATATACAACACTATCAAATTTAATCTTAAAACATACAAAAAAATGCAAAAAAATTGCATTTGGCAAGTCTGAAGGCAGAACATACACAAAATACACAGCTCAAATGTTTCTAAGGAGAAAGACTTCAGTACAAAGCATGCCACTTACTTTCCATCTGTGTCTGATGCAGCTGCATAGTGCAGAGGTGTACAACCCCTCTCATCAAGGTCATTAACACTAGCTCCAGATCCCACAAGGGCAAACAGGCACTGATAATTACAATTGGCAGCAGCATAATGGAGTGGAGTTCTTTAGTACACATTTAAATAAAAAGTACAATGGTAAATAACAACAAAATAATATTATAGAGACAGAAAAAGCAAAATAAAATGAAATTCAAATCCTTCTCACATTTTTTAACAAGTATTTGCGGTGAAGAATGCATCATTCCAATATTAACAATGGGGCCATTCTATAATGCAGAACAACCACTAGGGGATCTATTTGACAGCCAAAATATGCACAAACTTTGTATTAAGGGAAGCTCTATATGTATTTTCTTGTGTAAACATATAGAGGAACATCAAGTTTATATTAGAAATATTCTTTATAGTTAAGTAATTTCAAGCCACGTGGAAAAAATACAGAAAAACCCAAGAACTGCAGAGCAACAAAACAAGGCCAAAATAAAACAAATTGACAAGTAGATGTTTTTGACAAACAGATCAGAATTTTGTCTGAGGCAAGTATATTTATTTTTAACTACCGCAATACGTCTGTTCTGCTAGTAAAGAAAACTTCTAAAAATATGCCTTGTCTACTTAAAAAAAAAAAAAACAATTAAAAATTAGTACTTATGTATATTCTCAATGAGAACTTATTCCAGCTTCAAATACATAAACAATTCTCTAAATAAACCACTTTGGATAAAATTTCCAAACCACCAAGATGATTCAGAATTCCATTTTCTATTTTTAGAAAGACTGGTACTGCAACTCCCAATTTTGAGGATAGTCCAGCACTTTAAAGTGTTCTACCTCTTTCCTCTCCCTTAAAATTACTTTTCCCTATTTCCCTCAAGTTTTGACTATTTTGATTTTTTAACTTTCCTGAAAAAAATTGCTCTATATAACATGCATGTTAAATAAAAAAAAAAAAAAAAGCAAACAAAAACCAAACCAACAAAAAAGCAATTTTTAATGACAACAGTTGAGACAGATCATTGCTCCTTTCTCAGGAAAGAACAGAAGTGGAATTTAAAGCTGACTCCATAACATTCTCCTCAAATCCTATTCCTGCCATTCACATCCTGGAAAGTCATATTTTCCATGATGTGATTTGAGATTTTACACAAGTACTGATCACATAATCTAAACTTAAATATTCCTATACTAAAAATAGAAACTGATGTCTTTCCAAAGAGCTCAGAGCATGAAAGGGGAAACAAAAAGGAATGGATATAATGAAAGGAAAAGGTGAAGCAGTTATAATAAAATAATGGATTTAAAAAAAAAAAAAAAAAAGGCTAGAAATATCAACAGATTTATAGATTTGACTGACAAATTACTTGGAAAACATTACTAATGTCCTCAGATGAGAGCAATTTAAATTCATTAGCTCCATTTTATAAGCAAAAGAAGCTCAAAAAATATTATAGTCTAATATGGAACTCAGTCTTTAAAAACAAGACTAAACACCTACTTAATACAACACAGTAAACAAAATATGTTTGTAACTTTTTGTAACATACGCTGAAGCACAGTTTATTAGACTTGCCCCCATAGCAATATGCTACTTCTGCAATACTTTTAACAGTAGTTAGCAATATACAAATCTAGAATGTCTTACCTCCCAAATCTGTCCTTTTTGTTGAAGTCTGCACCAGTATTTAGTAGAAGATTTAGGCACTCCAAATTCCTATTAAATTAATGCAATATTACTTCTGACTGCAAATCTTTTTTTTCTTTTCCTTAATAGTGGCCTCTGCAAACATCATAACTGCTACATGCACACATCTCGGATGTTGGTTTTAATGGAACTGAACTACTGTACAAACATTTTGAGATATTTATTTTTCTATGTAAAATAGATTTCAGAATGGCAGGGCCAAATCAGGAAAGAATATAAATAATTTCAAATCCATATATAGAAATTTTATTGATATCAAATGGCATGCATAAAGCACAGAAACATTAACCTAGTTCAACAGAAGTATAAATTCTTTAAAGCAAACAAATAATAATACCTGCATATCACATGCTTTTTGCTACCAGGTTTCCAGCACGGATACAAGTTTTCACTTTATAGTTAAGGACAAATAGAAGTTGCGACACAAATATTTCACTTTTTAGTGTAATTTGTTTTCAACAGTTATTGAAATACATGTACCATACTTGTTCTAGTTTAAACACTATCTTAATAACTTTCCTAAACTGGAGCTGAATGAGCGAATTCGTCACAAATTATGGGGTTTTATATTAAAAGATAGCATTTTACCCTTAATCATTTGCAACTTGACAGATAGAAGTATCTACCAAGTATCTATCAAGTATCTTTTGACTTGGAATGAACAGTATTACTTAAACAACTTTGAAACAGAAAAAATGAAAATAGCAATATCATGGAGTTTTTGTGTCCTACAAAGTGTATCATGAAATTTATTACCCAATTCTTCCAGGTAATTTTGAGTAGGTGCTATAGAAAACCTACAATACAATAACAATCAATATGGATCACAACTCAAGTGATGAGCAAGTAGTTCTGACTATTTCACCCACCTAAACTCTGGAATTTAATTATGGCTTTTAATTTAGTTAGATTGATCTCTTGTTTAAGGATTTGGTAAAAGCATATTTCCTAAATTTGCTGCTTTCCATCTCATGCCCTAGAGTTATCTTAGCTGGGCATGCCACCTTTGAATGCTGTAAATTCTAAAAATTCCATTCATCCTCAAGCATTAAACCTAAGGTAAGGTCTGGACACTGCACTCCAATAATTACTTATTGAGCTGAATATTTATTTATACTGTTTGTAGATAGACTCCATCTTGAAATTATTTTAATGTTTACATAAATTTCAAGGGAAGAGGGCAGGAAAAGCAGAGAGGAAAGAGTAAAAAAACACCAGGAATGATCAGCAATTGAAAAGAATGCTAAATATGAAAGCATGAATGCTTTTTTTACATACCCTCCAGCTGCAGCTGCATGAAGGCAAGTCCTGCCAAAGTCATCTGGTGTGTCAATGTCAAAACCTACAAATCAAGTATTTTGTAAAATGGTTATGTAAGAGCACCTTTGACAAAGCTGTACTCATCTACCCTTAAGAGAAATGCTTGCTAAGCAAACTTAACAGCTCCTTGCAGAAAAGGAAAATTTACTTCATTTGCAACACATCCTTGCTATTCACAGTATTCTGAAAAACAGGCATTCAAGTAAAACTGAAAGGGCTATGAAAAAAGACAAGTAGCTGCACTGAGGCAAGAGACTATATTCCTTATTATCTTATTTATCTCCTAATATTTCTGTCTAAATCAGTATTGAATATAAAATATATGAAGCACTATGAAAATTTAAGAATATGCTAGAATTTGTCAGTGTTATGCTGAGATTTATTTATTTATTTAAGGGGGAGTTTCAGCATTACTAAATCCAGAAGCTACTTACATTTCATCCTTGAGTTTAGCATTTTAGTCCCAGAGAAAGAATTTTGTTATGCTGGAGCAAAGGCTGTAAATAGTAATTACTTACAGAGAAACCATTCAGAGAATACTGTAGCTTTCTCTTCCCCAACTGTGTGAACTATATATCTTTAAGATTACAAACTTTAACTGTGCAATGCCATATCTAACCATGTATTTTGACATGAAGATTGCCATTTCAATCAGGTTTAAAAGCTACATTTTTTGTTTGAGGAAACTACTGTATTCTCCTAAGAGTTTTGCTTTATGTAACAAAATATACTTGTTAAATCTCCAATTTTAGTACTTTTGCCTAGGAATGCAATTATTTTTTTTAACGATTGTTCAACAACGATAAGTAATCAGTAACACAGGATGTGTTATCCAAGACTCTTTTCCTACTCTATATCCCCCCAAAGGTGGGTTTTGTATGTGCTACTCTGTTCTCCTCCCATTTCAAAAGGCAGTGATATACAGCAAACAATTTATGATTTGAAGAGTATTCTTTGATGCCTTTCCACATCCCTAGGTTACTTGTCTAACACCATTAACTACTTAAATGTCATTCAGTACTGGACAGGGCAGACTGATGTTTATTGGGTTTTTATTTATTAGTTTTTTTTTTTTTTTAATTTCAGATCTGCACATGAATATTAATGAATTAAAAAAATCAGAGATTCTTGATTTACCTAAATGAAACTCTTCCTCCCAAAACCTAAAGAGCTCATTGTCTGCCAATACCAATCACCGCACCAACAGTGTGTAATGATCAGCAGTTAGCAGAATTTAAGTATTTCCAGTCTGAAGGCTGAACATACTCTTTAAGTCCTTTCTGATCCAGGCTAGATTTACCTCTAAGTTTGCTCAACTCATGTAAAAGTCACAGAAACCACTTGCAAGTCTTCCACAGGGCTTCCTTTGCCATACTGAATCTTCAGTAAGGGTACAGCCAGCACAGCACCGTGTGCAGAAAGGAGAAAGAGCCAGAGCATTCCTCACTTCGAATATATTCAATTGAAATACTGTAAACTACAGGACAGTTCTTCCCTGAAGGAAATCCTAGCAAGCTTGTCCATGACGAAGCAGTGAAATAAAAGCCTTACCAGCGGTAGCTTTAGTTATACCTCTTTATTCTGCTCCCAGGCTTCCCTAGCAGACGGTATAAAGCTGGGGAAGAAAGCGCTTACTCTTCCTTCTCCCCAACACTCTGTCCCCCACTTTTCTTTTTTTCAAAACACATTAAGTGCCTTCAGTTTAATGTACAACCATTTAGTTTCTTTTTCTTCTTCTGTTCCTGACATTTCCACACAGACACATCTACTTTCTCAGAACTGCAGTGCTTCTAAGAGCTCAGAATTCACACCATAGCAGAATCTAGACAACAAGGGAAGTAATAACTTTGCAACTCTCTCAACTTCAGAGAGGAATCAAACAATGAAAGCAAAGTAAAGTTCAGGTTACCTTTAACTAACAAACCACCAATGTCATGTTTTTTTAATGTAGCAGTTCTTCAGAGCTACTAGGCACCAAGTGCAGGAACAGGCTAACCTGTATTAAACTAAAAACATCATGGAATATAAGTGGAGGATGTTCCATGAAGTAATTTAAAAGAACATTAGTCTTCCTCCTTGAAGCTGAATTATGGTCTGAACCAGTCATGACACCTCTATTCCCAATTTAAAACACACAAACATAACAAACTATAAATATTTGTATCTATTACTAAATTAAGACCTAATTAAAAGCTATTCTATGGAATAAAAAGTATAGTACAAAGCAGCAACAAGATTTTAAAAGAGTATCCTACCTGATGACAGAAGCTTTCTGCAGCAGTCTGAAAATCCACTTAATGCTGCCAAATGGAGAGGAAACATTCCATGTATACCCCGCCTAAGATACATCATAATCAGGTATCACAGTTTCATTACAATTAAAATAAAACAAACACGACTGTGTCCCAAAGCGCACATGCATGGTTTGTTCAGCGGATCACTTAATTAGAATACCGAGCCTTAAGAAAGCTTTGCATATTAAATGCTTTCTTCTAAGACAGCAGGATGCATTAACTCAGTTCAACAGCCTATTAGAACTTTCAGAGCTATTATTTCACATTAGAGGAAAATCCATTTCTCTTTCCTTTTGTACAAATTCCAATGTACTGAGTAGCTACTTAAAAGTACAGTGCAGGCTAACACACAAAGTATTTCCTATTTCAAGTTGAAGATATTAAAAAAACAAATCATACTAGTCTTGTTAATCTAATAAATACATTTCTAAATTCTATCAGCTTGCATTCATGCCAGTAAAGTTACCTACTTTGCAGTGTCAGCACCACTCGTAATCAGAGTGTTGATTAATAGCTCATGGCCATATCTAGCTGCTATGTGCAAAGGAGTATTTCCATTCTTATCTTCACAGTCTATTTCAGCTCCTACAACAGAAAGTAATTACTAAGTAAGTATACAGATACTTTTGTCACAAAAACAGAATCATAGCACTGATGATGATTTACATTAACAACTGTCCATGAATGGGTACTTTGAATTTAAAATGTATACAGCTTTCAGTAATATTTAGTAATAATAAGCCCCTCCTCCCCCTCTTTTTACCATTTTGAATGATGGTTTGGGATCTTGAAAATCTACCATGGATCGCTGTCATGTGCAAAGGTGTTTTCCCATCTTTACTCTGGAAAAGAAAAAAATGCCCATGTTTACTTATGGCCAGTAATAGCCACAAAAATTCAGCAAGACAGACACTGGCAATGACAACATGACATGGCAGGCTTTTCAAAAGAGCTATTCTTAATCACTCTTCTAGCTGTGAGTGACAACTCAGTGTTGCCCACTCATGGTTATGCCTTTGCAATAATCACTCTCAAGAGGATGATGACAGTGCACAACTTTAGCAACAAATCCATGTCCAATTCTTCCCCTGCCCAAGTCTAAAACAAAACAGTGATTCTTTGTTTCTTTTTAGAAAACAGGTGTATTTACCATAGAGGTTTACACGTTAGAAGACATCACATTAAAAAGATCATGTGTTTCATGGAATTTTCTGTGAAGTCATATTTGTAAGCAATTTACCATTTATCACAAGTAATCCTAGGGTAGAACTATTCAACCATAACTGATATTACACATTTGACAGATATATCAAATGTGCACTTAAGTCATTCATTCAGTAAAGATGTCCTTCAGATAGGCCAACAGTAATTTTTAACAGCACAATCACAATGCACTTAGGAAACCATTTTTCTTTCCCCCGTTATTATTACTTGAGGAGTACTTCCACTACACCCACTTTATTGCAGGTAATGGGAAAATGTAAACATGACCCTCATAAAAATAAAAGCACTCTTGGCTGTACATGGATGCCACATGTTTAGATTTTAAGCATTGGCTTTGAAGAATAGGATACATGCAAAAGTGTCTTCCCATCTTTAATTTTCCTTTGGAACCAAATGGCAAAGCTTCTATGGATGTTTTAGTGAAAGCCTACTAGAGAGCCTTTTAGGCAGCGTTGGATGTGGAATCCTCAGTTGTGCCACTGCACAGAGCAGCACTCACCACCTAGAACAATGCAGTTGCGCAAAAAGCTGCATTCTCAGACCTAGATTGAAAGAAATTAAACACCTGATAATGAAAGCCAAGTTATCTCCAGATGTTTTAGCTGTCAGATTTCTTTGACCGTAAGGAATCCAAAAGACACATCCACATATCCATAGCAGATACAAAGAAACACAGAAAATGGGGCTGAAATTCACTTGAGATGCAAAATAACTGTCCAATTCCTATCAGCAGGGGGCTGAAGGCCAAGTAAACATGTCATAAGTGACAACTTCCGCAAGCAATCTCAATGCTCTGATTTTCTTACAAAGAGAATTTACTTCTTATGTCTACTTTCATCTTTTTCCCCATGGTTTAGTTCTGCCCTCCTTATCCAACCATTAATAGTCTCTATGTCAATTTTTTTCACCTCCTTTAAAGCATTTTTTACAAATCTGGAGCGTCTTTCCTTTAATTTCTCCTTCTTTAAGATGAAGGATTAATTAAAAGAAAAATAATCATATATGCTCAGTTGGAGTGAGTGAATAGAAGTGGCTTTGGTGACTAACATTCTGAACTTTAAAAGAGGAATCTCTAAGAAAGTAAGGAAATAAATTAGTGAAGTAACAGAAGAAATTAAGAACTCAGATAACGCAGCCTGCAATCTCACTGGCTCAGATATGCTAAACCTGTATCTCAAAGGAAGGCTGATGAAAAGCAAGATGGAGCAGAAGAAAGTAGTTACTAATCTCATTAATAAAGTAGCACATTAATAAAGTACCTTAAAAGGACATAAAAATAACAGTATTAGAAACTAAGGAGTGTGGTGGTCAAGTGAGAACCCTTGCAGTACAACTTGAGTAAGATCTTGCAAAGGACAGCAAAATAAGTCAAAAAATAGTTTTCTAGTTGCAAATTAAAACTACAGTACAATCAGTAATGGATTTTTAGATTTACTCCCTTCAGCTTTACTTACAAATGCACTTAATGTAGATTTCTAAGACATTGGGCTTGATTATCCACAGTGCCTCTTTCTAGTCTAACAGTTTCTAGTTCCTTTACTACCCAGGAATAACATAGCACACAAGTGTCTATCAATGTATAAACATAGAACAGGTATAAAATTATATGGTAATAATTTCCATGCTGAAACTAAACTGGTAGTCCTAAGATTGCATTCAGAATTCCATTCTTAAAACTTCACTATGGAAGGATATACAGAATCAGAACCAGTAGCCAGAGTTCTTCAAGCAATGAAACAGGAAGACTCTATTTATTGAACAAAGCACCATGTCCTGGGATGCCAGGAGCTGGACTGCATAAGCAAGGAGGTACCTTAAAAACTACCTTCAAGTTCTTTTTTTTATGCCTTTATGGTCTACCTATATATTACATTAACTACTAAGTCTGATTTTACAAGATCAGATAGGATCAGAGCACATGACAGAATAGCCATGGGCTAATGATAAATTCTGTTGCCTTCACTGAAACTCAATTAAGTGCAGTAATAGGAAAGAAATCACTCAAGTCTCCTCAATCACTAGAGAAAACATATCCACAAAATACTTAGGATCGTACTAAATTTGCTTAGAACAGTAATTGCTGTTAGACAGAAAAAAATTAACACTCAGGACAAGGTATTTTATCAAGTGACTACTTGGATATTAACTGCATTCAGACTACTGAGCTTTACAGAGGTTTAGGGGAAATGTGGGTCTATCATGTCACAGAATTCCTCCAAGTGAAATCTCCCCCTGGCAACAATTCTTATGCTCTAGTATCACCAAAGGACGTAAAATACTTTTTTCTATTTAGGTCACTGAATTTTCAAGCAGCAAAGGGGCCCATAAAATAATTAATATTGTCCCATTACGAACTCATTTCAACGTGCTCTTCCATGCATGGAAATCCTGAATAGTGAGGAGAGAGTGCTGCAGTAATGAGCAGTACTTAACAGGATACACTGCTTTACAGCACTACATGGACATTGACAAGACTACAAAACCAAATATGAAATTATTTACTCTGCCTACAGAGGTGATAAAAAGCATATAATGTATTTCTACTGTTCCATTATCTTTTGCTACATATTCCCTTCCTGAGATGAGTCTCCCATCCACAGATATGCACAAACACCATCCACCTGCTATCAAGGGTAAGATGGCAGATGTTCCCTTTTGCTCTCCCCCAACTAGGTCATTCACAGCAGAAAGCGCTCTGATAGTACCGTCTACTCTACACCTAAATCATCAACCATTCCCTAACTCTGCTACTTCTAAAACCCACAAAACCAGTTGCACAATGGAGGGAACTACTGCATCTGATTACAAAAGCAACATATTCATGATGAAAAATAAATCAACAATTTTAAGAACTACTTTGAACTTCAGCCTTAGTATCTGTAAACTGAAAAGGCTTGGTTTCAATAAATATTTGGTAAAAAATGCTCTAAAAGCATCCCATTTTAACCCTACAATTATTTTTAGCTACTCTAATTCAATTTCCCTCTGCTATTTTTGATTGTTTTTCTGATTAAATCCAAGATTTACCCTTAAAAGCCTTTCCAAATAAGCAAAAATTGACTTAGAAACAACTTAATTTTGCCTCAGTTCTTGCACTTTTCAACTGTGCAAGTGGTAAGTTTTCATACACAAAGTGAGGCTGTTCACAAAAAATAAATTCACAGGCTAAGCATAGCCACACTGGTAAAAATCCACAGAAATGCTCATAACAAAATTACAATGGAGACACATGAAATAAATGCTGTTTTCAAGATGTAATTGCTTAAAATCCCTACATGACTTTACTTGATTCTGTCATCTGAGAGTAAGCTTAAGAGAAAGCCTAGGTTTACTCATACTAGATCTTCTAATGGTTTCTTCAGTGTTACAGAAAATGACAAATCTGTACTTTGGATCATGTAACTTCAAACTGAACAGAAAAGAAAGCAGCAATACATCTCTTTGATGTTAAAACATCTTTTGTCACCTCCAAATGAAGGTACATCCACATTACAAACTTCAAAGAATTTGGGAACTTTGCCAGTCATTTTGAAGATATTAGCAGTCTCTGCACAATTTCTAAGGTTACTTTGTGTTCTGACTAAATTGAGTCCGTAACTACAGTATATCTCATACATAAGATGCTTATTTTAAGTTCAAACACAAAGATTATAGTAATTTTACCAGTATTTTATTATCCTAATAGAATGTTGGAAGTTTTTGATTTTCATTCTTAACCTACAAATAAGGTGTGTCTGAACGTGAGTAGCCAGAAATCATTACCTGCTGTACGTCTTTCTAAGATTAAGCGCTCCCCACTTCTACATCAGAAATATGTACAAAGTCTTGAACCTCTGCAACCCAGTGTACAGGCAAACAGTAATGCTTTACTTGAAATATTACACTTGTGTTCTTATTTGTGTAAGTAGCACACATATGTAATCAAGGCTCGAGGCAGTTTTCTCTTGTCCTATCACTTGTTCCTTGGGAGCAGAGACCAGCCACCTCCTGGCTCCATCTTTCTTTCAGGCAGCTGTAGAGAGTGGTAAGATCTCCCTGAGTGTTCTCTTCTCCAGGCTAAACACTCCCAGGTCCCTCAGCCGTTCCCCATCACACCTGTGCTCCAGATCATTCACCATCTTCATTGCCCTTCTCTGGACCTGCTCCAGCACCTCTCAGTGTCTTTCTTGTAGTGAGGGGCCCAGAACTGAACACAAGATTTGAGGTGCATCCTCCCCAGTGCTCAGTACAGTGATCACTGCCCTGGCCCTGCTGCCACACTGCTGCTGATCCAGCCCAGGATGCTGCTGGCCTTGGCTGCCCGGGCACAAGCTGGCTCATGTTCAGCTGCCATTAACCAGCACCCCCAGGTCCTTTTCCGCTGAGCAGCTTTCCAACCACTCTTCCCCAGGCCTGGAGTGTCACCTGTGGTTCTAATGAAGGGGGGAAGAGAAACCTTATGATATATTGATGTATCATAATGAACAGCATCCAGAACAGGCTAGGCAACTGTTCACATCCCTTCTTTATTGTCAATAAAGCGGACAGCTTCCAAAACTGGAAATTTGGGTATCATTCGGATGTGGAAAGCACAATTGAAGCACAGCTGTTCACAGGAAGAAATACCTCCAGCTCGGTGGCCAGGTGACCACAGCCAGTACCTCAATCTGCGGGACGGGGGAGAGGGAGACAGCCATATGGAAAGATCATGAGGAGAGACAAGGGGCAGCCATGAAGGAAGGTCATGAGTGGAGAGGAAGGGTGGCCATGTGAGGAGATTGTGAAGGGAGAGAAGGGGTGGCCATGAGGAGTAGGGGAAGATCAGGAGGGGAGGGAAAGGGCAGCCATGAAGGAAGATTGTGAGAGGAGAGGAGGGGTGGCCATGAGGGGAGATCATAAAGGGAGAGAAGAGGGCAGCCATGAGGTGTGGCCATGAGGGGAGATTGTGAAGGGAGAAGAGAGGCAGCTGTGAGGGAAGATCATAAGGAGAGAAGAGGGATGGCTATGAAGGGTGAGGGGAGATCTTGAGGAGAGAGTTGGGGTGGCAATGAGGGGTCAGAGGCAGTCATGAGGGAAGACTGTGAGGAGATCATTGGGGGAGAGCACAAGTAGCTACAGGGTGTGAGGGCTGACCATGAAGGGAGATCTTGAAGTGTATGAGAGGTGGCCATGAGAGGTAGGGGCGGCATCTATACAGTGTGGGCCACTACAGGGTGCAGATGAGGGGTGGCTGTGAGTGGAGATTATGAAAGGCAGCCATGAGGGGAGATGCCAAGGGGAGATCAGTTTGCCCTTAGTGACATGGTTTAGTGGTGAGCTTCGCAGTCCTGGTGTAGACTGGACTTGCTGATCTTAAAGGTCTTTTTCAACCTAGCTGATTCTATGACTCTATATCCAGTCTGGGACATTGTGCAGAGCAGAAAGGTGGCGACAAAAATAAATGGACTGTGACCTGTGTATTTTAGGGCAAGCTGACAAAAAGCCCTGTAAGCACAGTTCCTTATTTCCCCAGGGCACTCTGGTGATGAATTTTTCCACAACTGAATTGAAGAATGTTTTCATTAAACGAGCTGAATGTTTAAATATAAGTGAGCAGTAACATACATCTAATGTTTTCTCCACTTCAAATACGTCATTTTCAAATTACTCCCAAATTTTCAATGAGCTACAGATTTTGAACTAACAGCAAGTATAAAATGGTATTTTAGAATTACTTAACTGAAAATCAGTTATCAGTGTGAATATCTTATGTGAAGTGAGCCACACACCCTGTGATTTTTAACAGAAATATCAGGTATTCCAATATTCATCTCTTACCCAGATTGTGCTGAAATTCAGGCCTAACTAGTAAACAGATTCATTTATTTCAGAAACTAAAAGATAAATTATTTGTTTCCTACCACATCTGGACAACAGTATTATAAGAGGAATACTTGGACTCTTCATGCTGTTTCCCACTTACTTTCCCACTTTCTGAAACCTCTCAAGACACCAAATACTACCACTGAATATTTCTGAATATAGTCAAGTTTTTATTACTACAGTAAAAATAATCTTAATACAAAACAGGACCTCCTCTCTCACACCTCAAGATCATACCCTAACACACTAGAGAACATAACGGAAGATATATGTTCCAGTTTGCTTTTATATGTGTGTGGATTAGAAACTCTTCCCACACTAAGACTGGACTCTAAGGAATATTCTGCAGCCAAAGACTTGTGACCAAGTAGAGGTATAAAGCACACATTGTCTCTGCTCACGAAGTTCTGTTGGCGTAATTAAAAAAAAAACCCAGATGTTTAGGACTTTGGTCTAATCTACTTACCTTTGTATTTGTAATACACCTGTCAAGCCTCTCCCTTATTAACTAGATTTTAGGATCTTACATTATCAGCTCTTCAACTGCTCCAGCAATTAGACTTTCACATACATTTCTCTGGAACATCCTTGATTTTTTTTTCATGTGGCTTATTTATAAGAAAAACATGTTCTTTTTCATTTTCCCATGATTTGCTCTTACTCATAAAGACAGACTGGGAAAGACAATTATGTGGAATTCTGACATTTAGTATAACCAAGACTGACCAGAAAGTATTGCTGTATTTCTTCTTTACCCTTGTGGGTTATTTACTACATCCCGTTGAGGTTTTCAGATTCAGATCAAGCTCCTTGAAACAACATACTGGCCCATTTTTCCTATAGTACTTTTCACAGAAGTACTCCATCAATCAGTGGAAATTTCTAAACATTATAACAATGATTTTTAAAAATTACCTCTCAAAGACAAACTGCAACTTCAAGAGAGAATGGATGGCTTTGGATTCACCTACCTTTGCATTTACATCTGCTCCATTACAGACCAAAAGCTCTAAACACAACGCTCCATGTGTTGATGCAGCAGCAAAGTGCAGAGGTGTAAACCCCTTCTCATTCATTTGATTTACATTAGCACCACAGTCTATGAGTTCATTCACTACAACATCTTGCCCATTGTAGCAAGCTACATGGAGAGGTGTATTTCCATAGGCATTTGGTTCGTTCATCTATCAGAGAAATAAAGCAAACCAAAAAAAACCAAGATTAGTTAGTAGGCAAAAACCTCTATTACCGCAGCATTTAGTTATGACAAAGAAAAATCTCATGTTATGAGCAATTTTTTTCTTTATGTTTGGTACTCTTCAACACCAGGAATTAAAACCAAGTTCTGGATGCAGTAGTTTGACTGAGAAGTGCGCACCGAGGAAGAGCAGAATTACATAAGTGAGCAAACCTCCTGCAATTGTCTCTACACCAGTTTCCTGTATGCAGTATGCAACTTCACAGAACACACACATGGAAACAACATCAGCAGTGGCAATTTGGACAGATACCACAAACTAAGCATAGCACAGAGCTCTATCAGTTTTTAACAGCATTTGTGGGCTTCCGTTAAGAACAGAGATCGAAGGGCAGGGGCACAGTGTATTGAAGTATAAGTTGTTGTTAAGCACAACATGGTAATTCTGATCTACTTGTGAAGATACAATTTTGGCAGCACCCTCCAGCCTTGTAAGGCTAAAATGTAATTCACAATGTAGATTTCTTAGTTTCACAGTTTGTTGTTAACATACTTTCTATGTGCAGGTATTGTACCATACAGAATTTTAATTTAGTTTGCATTTCAATATTAATTTGGCCTTCCTTAATGTAGTATGCAAGTTTCTCACAGTTTTTTGTATTACCCAAAACTTATGTTGTGTAAGAAAGTCACCAGTGTCTATTATTTTACAAGTAACTGAAGTAATAGAGTTAATTTCCTGCAGTTCAAAGGGGATTGTGTTATAAAGTTAGGAATAGAATTCCTGAGTTCCGATCCAATGAACTAGGAGTAAGACATACCAAATGAACCAAGAAAACTACTAAATACAAATGTATGTCCAAATAATTGTGCAAAATTTGTAAGGCTCTTAAATTCCTTGGGAGAATGAGGCTTTATAACAAACAAAAAACAAAACCAAAACGTGAATAAAGATGCTTGGAAATACTACTCTGACTACATCATATCCTGCCCTTAAATAAACAGTGTGCTACAATACTAACAAGAGCATTTCAAACAACAACAAAAAGTATCACTTCATTCTTCCTTACATCAACTCCAAGATCTAGAAGATATTTGACCACACTTATCATCCCACTAGACGCAGCAGCATGCAAGGGTGTATATGATTTCTTGTCTTTACATGTCACTTCAGCTCCGTGTGCCACAAGTAATTTCACAACTTCAATATGACCTTAAAGAATAAAGATAAAAGAATTAAACTGCATTTTGTATTCAGCAGCACGAGTTTACACACTTGAAAAATGCACAATTGTTATAACATGAACATTATTCATTTGGACTTAATCTGGAAAAAAAAGAATTGCTCTTGTATTCTAATTGTATCATGATCTATAAAGGCAACATAAAATATTATTTCCATATACCCCCTCCAATAATCATAGTATTTTTACTACAAAAATAATCTTGTCTATTAAAACAATAAGCTCTTGTCTTCCGCTTACTACAGGATTTTTTTTAAGACTTGAGAAGTAGGGAGGTGAAATAATTTTGTAGATATTAAACATTTACTGCAAATTTCTGTTAACAACTTAAGAGAGAATGTGGCTGTTGCTCTTCTACCTTCATCTCAACTGCAAACACTCCCATTAAGGTTAAGAACTTCAGCATAGACTTTAAAACAGTAACGCAATATGAAAAGAAAATATTCTACGTTTAAATAAAAACATACAAAAACTCCCAATCCAACTTCCTTTACTTGCATAGCCTTTAAAATGTGGACCCACATCATACAGGAATTAGCAAGGCTTTATTTTCAGAACTGACTCACGTCTCTAAGGAACTTTTGAACGCACCAACTATTTCCTTAAGGCACTGGTAGGATTGGAAGATTCGAGTGGGATCGTGGAGAAAGGATGACCTGGGCGAAGTTGCAGGTAAGAGGGTGGAAAAGGGAAAGAAGGTCAGGGAGCTCACCCTTAAGTAGTGGGTAGCCACACCTTTTCCAGCTTTGTGGCTGGGCTAGGGTCCCCAACACAGCATCACTGCTGCAAAGGACAGTGAGTGTTCCCTTCACCCTGCCTGTGTGCTCCCTCACTAGTTTGCGTGCAGCTATGACACTGCATGCTAAGAGAAAAGCCATATAAATAGGGCAAGCAAAAAATCATCATTGTTGCTCAGTTGTCAATTTAACTGCCAAACAGGGCAATCACTGAAAACACAATAATGAAAACATCTGCAGAATAAACGAGCACACTTGAGTTAAATAGACCATGACATATTTAGTGTTTTACCTTTGTAACTGGTGCATACAGACAGATGTGGGATTCCTTCGTCTACCTTTCAAGTGACACCTTAGTTAGAAAAGGGGTGGGGAGCACACTGAATACTTCTGCTTATCCAGTCTAGACATGTAAGTAAGAAGTATCAAAACCAGCCTTCAGTTTAAGCGCTTCATAAAAAGTGGGTGCCTTTGCTTTCTCAATAACTAAGAGAATCTGAAACAGTTTGAATAGCAAGTATCTCCTCAGAGGAATATAGACAAAGTCACCATAAAGCTTGTTTAATGCTGTATATCCAAGAACATACAAAATGACATTTCACCCAGATATACTGATCAGAAACATGGAGTTCACCAATGCGATGTGAAGTGCTACAAATATTTCACTTCTGAATTACTTCAGATCATAGGAAAGCAGAGAAAGGGACACGTAAACATGATAACCATCTTCTGAACAAAAAATAATGGGAACAAGAATGAAAACAAGCCCCATATGAGACAAAATTATACAAGATACAAAAGCAGTGAAAGGACGACAGATACTGAACAGAAGAGTGACTGGAAAACATTAGAGAGAAGAAAAAACAAAACAACAAAATCCCTGACCTGCATTGAAAACACAAGCAGCAATCAGTGGAAGACACTCAAACAGAAGATGAAGGTATTTGAAGTGAGAAGCACTGAGGAGACATCCAGATACACTAACGAGGGCAACGCTAGCACACAGGAATGAAAGTCCATTTTAGTCGCAGCATTGCAGCTAAGACAGCAATGGAGCTGGGTTAAAAGCAGGAAGGAAAGCAAACAATGGATACAACCCTAGGAAGTTATTTATAGTAGAGTGATGGAAAGGCTCACTTCTTTTTTTATTCCATGGTCAGTTTTATATGGCGCAAAAGCTTTAAGGCTTTCTTCAAACAATTGGAGCACTGTAAAATGGATCTAAACTGGGGGAAAGAATGTCACAGTTGGTTTGTTGGGGCTTTTTTCGTTTCTTTTTTTGAAGACTTTCAAAAGCTTTTTGTCTGCAAGGATATTCAGGCTGACCAACATCAGATAAATTACTTTTTTTTCCCAAAGATTTCACTAACAGTTTCCAGTTAATAGCCTATGAAGCAGCACTGACTAAAATTTGAATAAACGTAGCTTATCTGAAAAGCAGAAGACTTTGCTCTCCTCTTGCTAAGCACAAGCCGGAAAACATCACAGTTCTCCACTGGCACTCATCAGATCTCTGCCATCTCATGCCCAAGTTTCATTCAACAAAATCTGTGTAATCACCTTGAGTAAGGTGGCTGGACAGCCTATCACAGACACTGCTTTGCATTTGAAAGTAGATTACAAAATACTAACATAAAATATCACAAAGAACCTTCAACTAAGAATGAAGATTGCTCTTCTTAGTTTCAAGTACTGGTCTTAGTACTTAAGATGCAATAGCATACAATTATAAGTTAGAATAGTAATAACTCTGTGACAGTCACTTCACAATTCGCTGGCACATCCAAGACTTTTCCTTTTAAGACAGCTCAAGAGGGTTCTGTTGTTCTTAGCATTTTACATATGGATTTCACAGTCTTATTTTACATTGCTACCAGGTTATTTCGGACCTGCGTTGTCAGGGACATAAGACTAAAGTGAAATTGGTCTGAAACACAGTTGTGTGAAGGCAGCAGTTAGTAATTCCACTTTGGTGTGAGAAGATCACTTTTACAACCATTGAGATATTACAAACAAACCCAATTTTGTAAATGTGTGGGTTTGCATTTATGAAGGCCAAAATTCTCAGTCCGCAATCAAAGTACATTTCATACAATGAGCAACTCATTATCAACCCTCAAAATTCAGGGTAAAAATCTGGCAACTGTATTTAAGTACTGTCTCACATGCTGTTGCTCATTTGTTTTGCTCAGTATTTAAGTTTAAAATTGTATTTCCACTTTTAAGTTACTGCTTCCATTTGCCCTTTCCTGGCAAGACTGAGAAACATTGCTGTGATAACTGTAACAACTCCAAAGCAGTTACATGTTACCCAGTGCCACCTGAGGAGTTCAGCAGCAACCTTCGGTCTGTTTTTAAGAGCCATCACACAAACATACACATTGCACAGCATTATGGCTATTTGTAAGTAATTCTCTAGTTCATAACAAAGAGCATTAATACCAAACTGCACATGAGGGACATATCAAAAGAGAACAGGAACAAAAAACTACACATAATGAAGTCTTGTTTGCCCATTTCATCTTCAAAAAAATTCCCAGGCACGCAGATTCATACAGTACTGATACTAATGCTTTTATTCTTCTCCCTCAGCTGGATAAAATTACAAGCAATAAGCTAAAACACCAAATGACAATCAAGACCATGGCATTATCTCTACTGGTTTCCTCTTGAAACTGACACTGAAGCATAATTGTTCACTGCTCATACATGACACACGTCGCACATGTTCAAGGGCATTTTTAGACATTTCCTTGAAGTTAAAAGAGGCACTATGTTTTTATGTCTTCTGAGAGGTACAACATATTCTGCAATGACAAGTGCAATCTGAAGGTGCATGTGAGCTACTTAGAAATAAAATGATTAGCCAAAGCTAAGAACTCTTTGCCTACGTCAGCCTAGGACTCTCAATATGCACTTTCTATGATTCACCTTCCAATGGTTTGTATTGTTCATATTTTAAATGAAGCTCGAGATACAAAACTCTATTTGCTATAGCTGTTCTGAAGAAAACAATTCCTACCACTTAATAAAAAGGAAGTCTCGTAAATGGCAATTAAGCATATTACTCTTACAGTACCGCCAATGCATTGATCAATACCATGAGAACAGGAATCATCCACTCCAAGAACAGCAAGGCAAGAATTTGCACTTTTAGAGATGAAATGTTCTTTTAAAATACAATCCCAAAGGCTGGTGTAATGAATTTGTTTCAGGTACCCTTTTTATTAATTTCTTACTTTCTATTTGACATTATTGCAAGTTTTCGCCTGTCATTTACATAGAAATATGTAAACCCATTAAATACACAATTACTGTTTTGGTAGTAAAAAAACCCCAAACAAACAACTGAAACATGTACATACCCATATATGCGGCCCAATGGATGGCTCGTCTGTCTTTCTTGTCAAATGCATTAATATTGGCCCCTCTAGATAACAGTAAGCTGACCATCTGAGATAAACAGAAAGAAAAGAAATCCTTTACTCATAATGGAAGACTCTGCTGGTTGGACAAAGAAAACCATAGCAGAAAAACAAATACATGCATTTTCAAAGGATTTCATTGTATTGTTTTTTGAGTATTCCATAAACTTGAAAAAACAGGCTGCTCACCTTGGCAGCAATAATGAAGTGAGCTTGAGGAAAAGGACTTTTCAACATTAACACTTCCCAGTGAAATATGGCAAATTTCTGGAATCTTTGAAATCTTCAGGCAGGCTATTACTAAGAATTCACTAAAGTTAATCTCTAAAAGCAACCCTATTGCCAACTTGTCACCAACTACCTATATGCAATTACAATGGGAATTTCCCAGCAGCGATTATTCAGGGCTTGAAAACTAGTGAGTTAGAGCTTATTACAGGCATTTCCTCCACATTTCAGTGAAAACACATACAATACATTCACTATCTACTGGAGAGAAAAATACCTCTTTTTCCCATTTAAAATTTATCTATTACTAGTTTAACTCCACTTAACTGATGAAAATTTACTTCTGTCTTAAGAAAGCTAAATGTTGCAATAACCTTCCAGCTAAATTATGTAACAAGTATTTTTCACAACCATTCTGTATACAGCTGCATACAAAAGAAATTCAAATACAAAACAGGGGTCGGGTATTTTGAAGGGATGTGGGAAAGCATGATTTTAAACTGAGAAACTGAACCTAAGAAATACGAGCGACACAATGATGAGTGAGAAACAAGCTAAGAAGAATAACTCTTACCTCAACATGTCCACTGAAGGCTGCATGATGCAATGCTGTTCTACCTGCTCGATCAGACAGATTGACATTGCTTAGGAGAGGCACCAAAGCTTCAGCACATTTCACAGCTTTGTTGGCAGCTGCTATATGTAAGGGTGTCTGCCAGTTTTTATCACGAGCATTGACATCTGCTGAATGCTTTAACAACACCTGAACAGCATCCTGAAAGCATTTACAAGAAGAGAAGCCACTAAGTAATTTGAAATGCCTGCCTTAAGTCCAAGGACAGTACAATGGAATAGAACGATTTCCAGTTTGTTCTTCTGTGACCACCCTCTTATGCTTTGGGATTTGTACTTTATCATAAATCCAGATCTGGGCATGTTCTCAAAAACGTAAGCAATTCACTCCCTACAGGGTTCAACTGAATCAACCATTTACAGGTCCTTTACTCAGTTCTTTAAGATGGTTGATAAACTGCTTTGCCATCACAACTGATTTGCAAAGCCCAATAAACGTCCTTAGCACTTCTTCCACTGCTAAGGATTACTGAAATACTACGAATTTACAATGCATTTTCATCAATATGCCAAACAATTTTGAACTGTTGAAGTCTAGAAATGGCAGGGAGAACAGCTTACTAAAAGTACATTTAGAAAACCTCAGATAAAAACAGAGCACAGTCACAAAAAGTTTCAACACTCATGTTGCAAAACTGGTAAACCGTTTCTGACGTTGAACTCAATTCCACCTCGCAAAGACTATTCATTTCCTTTTGTTAGAAGTACAAGCTGAGAAAATTTGACAAATAAGACTCTCAAGCACCTATCACTGCCTTTCTGGTAAACAGTCGCATTGGTTTAGACATTTGAGTAGCATTTTGTCTAAAATATTCTACAATTAAACAAATACAACCACGGTTGGAGTTCTTGGACTTATAATTTAGGTCCAATTAGTCTGCAGCAATCCTGTTCTGCAAGCATTACTGACAGAAGGAGCTTTTATTGTCCCTCAGCTCTGAAGAATGAAGCGCTTGATGCTTTGGTCAGCTCCCAAAGGAGAAGCTAAAAATACATCAAAACCAACAAATAGCATTTGGGAATAAGGAGCCGTTGAAGATCCTTTTTCAAACACTGTTTTGAATAACACAATCTCCGCAAAACTTAGCTATTAACGCTAGTGACAAAATACTGCAGTTTATCCAGGAAATTCACAAGTGAAAACTGAAACGAGACTTGCTGAGATAGTTGGTGGATGAAATGCTTGAAGTTCAATGCTTGTCAAAAGTATCTGTCTTCTCAAACAAAAATTTACACAGAATCTTTAAAAAAAACATTTTTTGATACATACTGAAACGAGTATTGACTTGGCTCAATATCTCTAAGGAGACAGTTTTGAATAAATTCTTCCACATAACAAGCTCAGCATTTCTCTGTTTTCATCTTCTCCAGGCATTTAAAATTTTTATTAGGACATTAACAACAGAGGAACAACAACAGAGGCATTTCTTACATTACTATATTCTCCCAACTGTGTGACTGGCAGACTTCAAAAACACTTTCAACGTAGTTAATTTACAGATTTTAGGGTGATTCGCAACACTATCAGTACTTATTAATCACTTTTTTTATGTGTGCAGACCTTCCAGAACCATTTACCTCTTCAATGTTTGAAGAGACAAGCATGTAAAAAATGAAGAAATTAAAGATTATGCTATAAAAGCTATACTAGATTTTGATCTCTGAACCATTCGAGTTACCTTAAGAGAGGTAAATTGGACATGAAAACACTTCATGTAGAATCCTCTGCTAGGCAAATGGTAGAGAGCAAAGCTGAGAATTGGAAGGGTAGAGTTTTCCCCTTTCTTTCCAACTCAGGCACATTATATATACACACAAAGATATATATATATGTGTGTGTGTGTGTATGTGTATATATACACACACAGGGCCTCAATAGGAAAATCAGTCTTGCAAAAATGTTCTGCAATTCCAAGCATTTGGAGTAGTTTCACTTTGTAAAAACTGAACAATGAACAGAAGGCAATTTGAGATGTCTTATTTTAACACAAAGCAGTCATAAACCCCAAGCATACCTCACTACAAGATGCCACAGCTCTGTGTAAAGGAGTCAACCATTTGCTGTCTTTGGCATTAACTCTAGCTCCTGTAACAAAAAAAAAATAAGAGTAACAGAAATTTGTAATGCTTTTATAGCAAAACTTGAATATTTTCAAGTACAGAGATAAGACTATTGGAAGCTGCTTATTTTAGGCTCATAATACAGCATCATCATGCCAGAAATGGAAAGGAGTCTTTTCTCCAGCAGAAACCCATCCTTTGAGGAAATTCTTTTTACATTGCACCCACAATAGTTTTCCATCAAAGCATACTCATCTTTTTACACTAGGTAACCCTCTACCATCTTTTGCTCTTCCAAAGGCACATAAAAGACTGTTGGGTAGAAAGACTGGCTCCTTGCCATCATTCAGCAATAAAAATCTCAGTTTCCAACTATACATGAAATTCTCCATTAAAATACAGAGGCTACATGCCATGGGTTCCCCATACCTCCAGGTTCCTTGTGGTTGGTGGGTCTGAAGTGTAGTTATACAGAATAATGCTGCTGTTGCTTCTACTGCGAGTTTAGGAATTAATCTTCTCTACTCCCCAGGTTAGCTAACTCACTTCATGACCCCCTTGATCTCCTTTCATGAGCTCAACTGCGACAACCACACCTCTCTGCTTCTAAATGAATACCTGAGAAACAGCTGTGTCTCTTCCCTCCCCAAGAAAAATGTCTTACAAACTTCTGTAAGGGACATAAGCCTGGTTTGGATGTTAACTTTCTATCTTAATAATAAAAGGAAAGAAGGACTATTTTTTTTTCTTGAAGGAAAAAACCGAGCTACACTGTAACTTCAACAAACAAGAAAACCTAATGATTAAGCTCAATGATTTAATTTCTTACTGATATACACACACACATACGTACATAGATACACATACAGTCCTGATTAGTGTGCTCTAGGTGACCCTGCTTGTGCAGGGAGGTTGGACTAGATGACCTCTGGTGGCGCCTTCCAACCTCAACCATTCTGCGACGTATGCAGGTATATATACACATACAATTGAAGGTTTCTATACCTTCAGTGGAAGTTTATCCGTCTTTACTTGAAAACTGTCATGGTTTTACAGAGATGTGATAACTTGGACAAAATGTTATAGTTTTGAAAAAACAGTTAACAGAGCAATATATATCACATCACATGGTAACATTCATGCTACATGGTCAGAAATTATTAACTTCTCAGGCTAAATGTAACATTGTTATGTAAAACCACCTTTTTTTCTATGCGAAAAGTGGAAAAGAATAGAAGGCCAGTAAAATGACAAGATGTCAAACAGGCTGCTGGCAGGATACTCAACTGGGAGACAGGGTATTTTAATCCAAGTCTCCCAGACCTGCACCAGCAAAGAAGTCTCTACCAATCCAGCTGAACCTGATCAAGAAACAGAGCAGTCTGTATAAAATTGTGGCTGCATATACTAAGCAAAGCAAAGATTCGAAGTCAGTTCTCCAAGTTAATCAGTTTCTTGTCAATACATCTCTCTCAGACTTAAGAAGACAACGTGGAAACTGACACTAGATCCAACCGCCCTCTTTGACCTTACGTCTTCCAAATGTCAGACAGAACCTGAGATCTAATCACTTGCCAGAGATCTTTCCTTATGCAAATTTCAGAAGCTTTGGGTGTCATTTTATTTTCAAGATCAAAAGTTTCTGAAAAGTAAGCTTGAAGGAATGGGAAAAGTCCAAGTTCATCTGAAGAACCATCCCCAAAATCTAACAAAAGTTTAAGACACTTATCACAAATATCAGCTTTTGGCAGCCAGCATAAGGACCATACTGGGTACCATAACATAATGTACCATATAAAATTCTGCACAGAACTCTAGCAAAGAATTTAAGGAGTCTAGAAGTTACTAGAAATGTCTCAGAACTCTTGGGAACCCAAAAGACAGTACCCTGAATAATGAGTAAATGAGAAAGTAATCAATGTATTTCAAATGTATTTGCAATTCTTGATTGTCTTCCAGGTTGTTAGCCACACTTTGTTTTTAGCAGGCAAGACAAAAATAAGAGTCAAATGGTATGTCAAGCTTCACCTGACTTAATGTGTATAGCCAACACCAAAGAATGAAGACTTTCAAAGCTTTACCAATTTTTACCTCTAATTTTAGGATACAAACGTTTTTGAAGCATTTTAAAGGAATCATGGAGGTTCCTAGGTCATTAGCCAAACCACCATTCTGATTGTCCTCAGGAAAATGAGTTTGTAAGACTTGAGATCAGGTCAGATCCACTCAGGAGATGAAGCCTGAGACAGGAGAAGCACCATGCCCAGCAGAAGGGGGCATTTTCAACCCAAAGAATTGCTAGTTACCTAACCCCTAGTGAGAATGTGCTTAGGGTCCAACCTGTGTTTATGAGTTAGCTAAGTTGTTCACTGACATTTCTGGTACTTTAACACACGGCCTAAAAATATCAAGAAGCAAGAAGGAATAAATACAAGAGATACTGCACAAAAGATTTTCCCTGTTGTAAATTAATCAAAATGGCTATAACTAAAAGAAAAGAATATCTGAAAGTGTTTGTTGTTTCTGGTGAGAAAGAAAATCACATCAGCCAAAGAAATGCCTAGGGAAATTTGAAGATATATCTAAGAGCAGCATGGTCCTCTCAAAAGAACAAAATCAACAGTATCTGCCCCCCACCCTGCAAGTCATCTTCCACCCAAAGAAGCAAGAAAACCTAAGTCTAATACATCTACTAATTAGTGCAATACACAGACACTAAGATAACTTTTCAAATGCACATAAAAATTATAGATTCTTTGACAAAGTAAGAAACCATGTTGACTTCTGACAGAAGACCTGAAACTCTGACAGACTTAAGAAACCACCACCAAGCTTGTGTGGCCTTCCCACCAAAAACAATCTTACAGGAGTTCCAAAATTGCTAGATTGAAAAGCAAAGCCTTTAAGTAATAATCAGAACAAGCACACTACCGAAAACCACATATGTACTATTAATGTGAGAACTGGGAATTCTATAGTTCAAGATACGTTAAACAAAACAGTATTTTAAATTAACATAGAAATACTTCCTCTTAAATGTCTTCAAGAAATGCTGCCAAAAATTATTTAAATTTCATAAATCACCCTTCCCCAGGCAGTCTTGTATCTCAGGACATAATCCCTCTCCAGGTTGTTCTTTATTCCCTAGCACATGATTTGGGGAAAACATTACAATTGTACCCTTTGCCTTAAGATGCTCCCTATGAGACTCAAAGCTCCTTCAAACCTATCCTACTCCTACCATGCAACAGTGAGGAAGTCACAGCCTTAATCCACTGGACTAAAGCTCTACCCCAGATTTTCCAATGTTTGTTTCCAGATTTAGAAACGAACGTTGGGAAATATAATATACCTTTACTATCTTGCTTAAAGATGATTTGCTGCATGGCTTGCTTGAAGACAGTTTGAACACATGTATGTACATAATTCACTGTACAACACCATCGATGCAACATTATCCCTGTGAAGTTCAACTTGCTGACGTGTTAACCAGGACATTTCTCACATTTCAAATGCCTACAAATGCCAGTTATGCAGCCGTCTGCTCTTTCAAAGCACAGTGCGGGGTACCTCACCTCAACGCCTAATTTGTAAAAAAGGCAACAAAAACCCACCAAACTCAAGCCTCCCCACACATACACTGGTTCTTGCAGACTTCAGAGGCCTGGTCTTAACACAGTTATTAAAACTGCTCAAATATTTCATTTGTTTCATGTAAATTATTTTATATTTCATTCTTTTAATGCCATAGAGCTCACATGAAAAGGATGTGGTGGCTTGCCAAGGACATAGAAGACTGCACCACAAATACCCATCATCACTACTTGAACTGAAGAACTGATTATGTGAATAACACTCCTCTCAAACTGCACCTCCTAAACCAACTTATTCTTCCATGTTGGTGCACTAAACTGTAATACTAAACAAGATCTTCCCTTTCATCACCAACTTTGCTAGCATACAAAAAGCAGTTTTGCTCTGCAAAAAGGAGGGAAGAAGCTTACATGTTTTTTTCCTTCCCCCTTGAATCTTGTGTTTCCTTTGACAAAGCTGCATTCACAAGACTGACAATTACAAAAGGATGTTTTATTTAATAAATCTATTACAGAAGCTACTGAAAAATTCAGTGATGCTTACTCATGCAATGAATGACTGGGCAGGAAATGCCGCAAGGAACTGCCACACACCTCCTCCTTCATCCATAAAGTGCCATGTAACTATATATAGGCATGTCTCAGCACCCCAGTGTTCCTCTTGGAAGAACTTTTGCTGAGACTCTCTTCCCAAGCAACTCTGCACCAAACTTTTCCTATTTGGAAAGGTCCTTGAAGACTAATGAATGCACTGCCTGCATTTCTTATGTGTCAGAGTTGGAAATAGATTCAGAAAATACAGCAGAACTGAAAAGCCACTTTTTCATCTTCTGTTTGTAGTCCGTATTTTTAGACTGATGGTATTTTCCCTTGTTATTGTACAAGATGTACGAGTGACTGAACAATGTAATATAAGCAAATAAAGCAGAAGTGTTTTCATCCACATACGCAATATAGACACCCGATGATGGGTATTTGAAGCTCTGAAATGTTATTTTGGAGTAAAGTGTGTAAAAATCTTTAGATTATATTTTAAAAAGCTAACAAACTTTGTCTCAGCTAGTACATGGAAATAATTCCAAGAATGATCTTTGCGTAAATTAGGAAGATCTCAGGTATAAATCACTGAGAATAACCAGCAGTCCTACTGTAATTAAATCCTATTTAATTACAGGCTAGTATTAGCTTGAGAAGTTTTTCTTTCTTAAATGATCCACTTCTTATCTAGAGGTGATGATCATGGAAGTACCCAGAGCAGCAAGCAGAAGTTCTCAGACTACACTGCAGAATGAACAGGAAGAGGAGAAGATTTTAATTAGATAGAAAATATGTGAACATTCAGAAGGAAGCACAAAAAAAGTTTGTAAAGGAAAAGATAATTTGAGAGATGAATTGGAACAATCAGTATTAAGTATGTAAGACAATTTCCTACTGAAAACTTGGACACTTGGAAAATTATTGCTCCAGAAATAATAAATAAGATCTTATTGGGAGAAGGTTTATTTATAAGCTAAATGCATAGTAATCTACAGAAGAGTGAAAAAAAAAAATCTGAGGGGGACCGGACTGGAATACCTTTTGAGTAGCCACAGTGATGCTTCAACAACAGCTTTTATTTTTATTGTTTCAAGCGAAATAACCAAACAAAAAGATCCACACACCAAAACAAAACAAACACCCCTTTCCCCCATCAAAAAAAAGCACATGGAGATACATTGGCCACAAAAGGCAGGAAACCCACAATCAAGCAAAAGCCAAAACTCCAGAAACTTTGCTGTCTTGCCAATATAGTAAGCCCATTTCCTTTCATAACTTTATAGTTTCTGTCAAAACCTAGCCATCACCTCCTCAAGTTTCAGACTGCTGCACAAGGTTCTCTGACTCCTTCAGCTACTGAAAGCTTCTACCATTTCTTAAAGTCAGCTCCATTTTCCCTCACAAAGAGCATCAGGGATACTTTCTTCACAACTGACTTACTGCTGCCAGAAGGAAGTGAGGACAGCACAAAACAGCAGCCAACATCATTGTCAAAAGCAGAGGAAGCAGCCGAAAGATAAAGCCAGTGTAAAAGGATCCCCTGTGAAATGCCTTTGGCATTTGGGTACATCTGCAACCCAAACAAAGGGAGCTTCATGAGCCTGTTACAACCTTTCATCTGCTGAGCTGCATGAATGTCATTGCATGTACTTTAATAACTGGATAGCTTCAGAGTTAGATGAAAACCACAGGTAGAGTTAAGATAACACTGAAGAGTCTTTACTATCCTCAAAAATCTGTTATTACTGTAATCAGTTTTCCAGTGTCAGCACAATTCTTACATTTTCCAGCTGACCCAGAGGAAAGCACAACAAAAACTCATGGGCTGCCAATCCTTAATGACAGCGAGTTTGACAACATTCAT
The DNA here is from genome assembly GCA_032466535.1 of Forpus xanthops. Classification (NCBI taxonomy): domain Eukaryota; kingdom Metazoa; phylum Chordata; class Aves; order Psittaciformes; family Psittacidae; genus Forpus; species Forpus xanthops. The sequence goes on from JASSUY010055237.1 coordinate 74,572, forward strand.
GCTGGGCTCCACGCACTGAAAATTTTGGGTTAAATAAACAGAAATTATTGTTAGTATTTAAGTACCAATGCAATACACTAACTAGAACTATTCAGAACAAAACAACAGATAATTTGGATGTTTATTTTCATAAACTGCACTGATTTCAGTGAAAGCAATAACAGCCTGCGTGGTGTTTTAAAGAAAACACACACACAAAAGTATGAATAAAAAGAAAACATTCTGGAATAATATCCTGCTCCCCACATGTCTCTTGCCTGCAGAATAGACTCTGATGGCATTCAAAGAAAGCATAGGACAAAGAAAGAATAACTTTTTATAAAGCTAGAAGCCTCCCCAGAACAGCTCGCATGCAGAACTTAACTGAAAGGAGGGTTTGATTTCTTCAATCAGAACTTCTTGGAAAGAACAAAAAGTGTGACATTCAATTAAGTCTTAATTATTTTACTTTTCTACTTCTCAGTAGTTTGCCATCAATTATTTACACAATTAAAGTCACAGAATCATACAATGATAGAATGGTTTGGGTCGGAAGGGACTTTAAAGATCATCCAGTTCTACCCCGACACGGGCAGGGACACCTTCTCCTAGACCACGTTGCTCCAAGCCCAGTCCAACCTGGACTTGAACACTGCCAGGGATGGGGCAGCCACAGCGTCTCTGGGCAACATGTTCTAGTGTCTCACCAGCCTCTCAATAAAGAATGTCTTCCTTGTATCTAATCTAAACCTACTCTCTTTCAGCTTAAAACCATTCCCTCTTGTCCTATCACTACATGCCCTTGTAATAAGTCAGTGCAATTATGCAAAGTAGACAGATGTGTTTGTGCACAGGGATGCAGAGTTGTGCATACATCATAAAAATAGAACTGTGATGTGTTACGACTCTTCACAGAGTAATACAAAAGAGAAAATGCTTCTAAAATGATGATTCTCAAGTGACTAAAACTTAAACCTCTGTTCCACCATTCTGTATACTATAAACAACCATCTTCATGCCTCTTATTTATTGTTCACACCTCCTTACCTAACAAATTTCAGAAAGCTAATTGCTTATCTTGGTACAATCTAACAGGGAGATATGATTTGAATACTTAAGACTTCCACAGACCACAGTGGTATGACAATTTGCTGGGCAAGATATTCACATCCTCAGGGGACAAGTTTATTAGCATTCAGAGAAGATCAGTGTTTCAAGATGAAAAACAAAAGGCAATTTAAATGTCCCAGCCCCAAACTGGAGTCACTGAAGCAATTTTCTTTGCTGTTCAGAGTCTGTATCCAAATCAACACCTTCAGGTCCCTTGGCCAAGTGAAAGACTACAATAGGAGAGGTCACAGGGCAACCTTGAGGTTTGGGGGGAATATATCTCAAGAATTCAAAAACTAAGTAAGTATGCTTGTAAGACTGAAAACTTACTCCACAGCAGTCCGCAAACAGGCTGAATCGGCTCTTATCTTCAGAATGTGCAATATGGGTTGTTTACATCTGTAGCAAAGTAATATAAAGATGCAACATATGGTCCAAAATACATACTTGAAAGCAACTTAGATCCCCAGACTGGGATGGAAAAGGCGTTTCAATCAAAACAAAAAACCCCTATGTCTACGTAACATAGGATACACGCTTCTTAACAGAGAATGAGAAAGAATCATGCAAGAGCCACTGAGCAGTGGGAAGATTAATACTGACGTCAGTCATTTTGAGATCCAGTTTGAAGAAAGAATAAAAAAGGTGAAGCAAAGAGTCTTCACAATATAGCCTGCATAGCAGGAAAACTGTAAAGTGGTTCCTGATAACATTCCAGCAAAACTCTATTGCAGGATATTACAAATTGCAAAGCCAAGCTCTCACAAGGTGAGAAATGCTAGGATGAAAGTATTCTATGCTTCTTAATTCATTCCCTTGTGCACACATATTACAATAGGGCAGTTAAAGTCAAATACAAAATTTTTACATGGAAACTTACTGCACAGAGGAGATAGCTGTTCAGAAATGTTATTTACGCATCAAACTATTTTCTCATTGTTCAAAAAGGGGTCCTGCAACATGGCAAGTGTTCTTCAAACATTGCTCTGGTAACAGATGTTCTTTATTTTCCCCCTAATGCTGATCTATTAGGACAAAATGTAACATTATACATCTGTCTCAAAGGAGAGATTTGATTTCCAGCTGAAACACTATAGATGAGTTTTCCCTATCTTTATGAAATAGAGAGGATAAATACACTAAACCTCTGTGCCCCATCTTCCAATCGAGAGAATTAAAAGAAAGCTCTTGGCTTGTGCATTCCGAGACACCTAGACCTGATTTCTCAGAGAAGCAGCCGGTGCAGCACTTCAGACTCAGCTGCGAGCGCTCACACTTCACAAACCTCAAAGATTTTAAATCCAGCATTCAGAAATGAGGAAGACTAAATTGGTGGCTGCTTCTTAAAGAGCCTGGTTTAAGCTGCTTGCCTAAAATCACAGCTTGAAAGCTGGTAATATACAAATCAGCAGCCAAGTACAGCACAGCCTTTCAAACTCCACAGCCTTAACATGCAGACATCGCTTTCCCATCCTGCAATTAAATGCCCCTCCTCATTCACATACAGATGCATCAACAACTGGCATCTGTGGCTCCTTCACTGTACCACCCCGATTCACTCCCGAGCACAGCCCCTCCCTGGGAAATTCATGAGGCTGTGTTTTTACAGCAAGGCACAAACATGTAATTGAAGTCTGCAGCACAGCACATGAGCACAGCAAGGTTAGACTGATATTGCCTATACAATCACAGCTTTTGAAGCTCTTGATCTTACAACTACTTAACACGATGGTTTGTGTAGCATTTACTTAATGAAAATCAAGATTTATCTGAGATATATCAATGCCTCCCAGTCTTCTTGAAAAATCTACAGACACAGCATCACTCCACAACCTCTCCATCACACAATGGCTCAACTTTAGACTATTCACACAGCCCTAATTCTTAGCTCTTCACTTCCCTCCTTTGTTCTCCCATTTTTGTCACAGTTATCCCCAGGCTATGTGTCCAAATAGCATGACATACCTTTCTTCCCTTATTGCCATCCCCCAATCAGGATCTTGTTTCATTAATATCTGAACTAGAATCTTGCTCCTTCCATAAGCTCTTTGTCCATGAGAAGTATTTTCTTCAATTGCAGTTCTGGTATCTGGACTCTGTTCACCCAAAGCAGTCAGAAGCTGCACTCCTAAAAATACCTGACTACAAGTTTTGCTTGTAACATGGCCAGTTGTTTGGGATTTTATTTGGTTTTGTTTTAAATTACTGCGAAAACTGAAACAAAAAGAAATATCATTGCAAAATCCACAATCTCTCTTTAGAAGAAAGGGGTCTCTGTATTTTCAAGTCACCAGAACTTGGTTCTTTCTTGATAGGGAAAACCAGCACCTCCTCAGCAACGCAGGCAAAACTTTCTTAACAAGTTATGACTACAGAATACTTCCACGAGGAAAAAACCCAAACGAAACACCACCATAATGTGATTCTAATTAATTATAAGTATATATAATTATAGAAGCATACGTAATGAGAAAATTATATCTTGCTAACTTATAAAAAATTAAATTGGGCCTAGCAATTTCAACTGAAAGTATGGAGTGACACCTACAATCTTAAAAATGGTATTTCCTTAAAGCAAATTTTGTTATTTACGCTGCATGGCGAGGATAGTGGTGGGGTGTGGAAACAGCCAGCTTTGCACAGGTAAGGTGCACCATTAAGCAGACTGAACACTGAAGTAGTTCTATGGGGCTGTAACAAGTTTTAATCTTTCTGTTTAACCTTAAATCTCCATATCATGAATTCAGCCTCAAGCTACCGGACAGGCAGATTTACCCAAGATCAAAGACAATCCATGTCAGCAACACCTGCTTCCAAGTTTTTGGGTTAGTTTCTTGGTTTTCTACCCTTTTAAGATAAAGTATGCTGTTTTACAGAACTTGTACTTTGTCTTACTATAAGTATACAGGAAAAGTGATGTGAGATTTTAAAATACTCAGCTGTTCCTGATTCTATTCTGTGCCTTTAAGCCAACAGCAAAGGATACTTAAAATAACACAACCAACTCTGGACGTCATCCTCTGCGTTCAATTTTATCTTTCTGAAAACAAAGGCAATTCTAATAACATCTACCTATAACTATCATGTCTTTAAACTAGAGTTAAACTACCTAAAGCTGATCTAGCTACAAATAAAAGTATCTGTGAGAAAGGTTTCTACAAAGAAATATTTTAGAGCAAAACTACACAGTATTATAACACTGATAAGTTTTGAGCCCAAAATTCCAGTACAAACATCTTTAATTGCTATTGCATTAAGTATCTCAATAAATGCTACACAGTCTAAGATGTACATAAATATTGCTTCGGATGTGCATAGTTACTTTTTTCCATTAACAGGAACAGAACATACCAGATAAAATAAGTAGTTCAATAATTTCTGCATCTCCCAGATAGGCAGCAGCATGTAAAGGGGTCCTTTTCTCATTATCCTGTGGTAAGAGGGGGGAAAAAAGGTTTTATTTAAAATAAAAAAGTATGTTTTAGCATTCTCTATGAGTTATGAAAAAACACGGCATAAAAGTGCATCTTCCAAATATTGTACATTTTATATTCTAGAAAGCAATTACACTAAAGACTTTAGTCATATTAACTAAGACCAGCATGCTTCTCTCTTAGGAATGCCTAATACCTACCCATCCTACTAGTGTTTTCTTGACACACACAGACTGACAGATGCTCAGCACATCTTTAGATCAACCCATCAGTTAGAAATCATCATTTCCTTGTCTCTAGAGACAGGAACTTCAGGCTGAACTACACTTTAGAAATGGTGCATCACCTTCATATGCAACAATTAGTGACAAAAATTTTCTTTGGAAAGTTTAAAGTTAGGTTCAGCAGTTACTTTTCTAAACATAAAACAGAAGAGAAGCTGGAGTGAGTAGGAAGAAAAATACCTAAATCCAATTACAACTGGTTTGTGTACTGTAAATAAACCAAGAGGAGGCAGACATGCAATTTATTTTGCAGAATAACACCGAAGGATGCAAGTTAGACCTGGCACTATGGATCAGTTCTGGCTGATCTAAGCTCCTTCTGAATGCACAAGTAGGGAACTTACTTGGCCATACACAACATATACTAACGTTCACTTCTGAAAGAGTAACACAAAATACTCCTCGGCTCCTTCAGTATCAGTGCCCATTTCTCTGGACTAATTTATAGCTTAATCAAAAGATCACTTTCATTCCACAGCAAGTGATTAAACTGGACAAGAACAAACCGGTTTTCTCTCTAAGGGAAGACTGCTGAGAAATAAGAAAAGAGGCAGGCCATCAATCAGTGTCTTGGTTCTGGCCTAAGCTCTGCTTAGATGGCTAGAGTTGCAAATACACTGGAGGGGAGGGATCAAGATTATAAACAGCAAGAATCTGAAGTCACAAGACTTTCCTAGTAATTCCATTGTCGATTCATAGCTACAGCAAAATTAATGCACATCTCAATTGACATTTTATTGTGAAGAGTGTTGCTCTCCCCTGCCAAAATAACCTTCAGTGAATCCCTACTGCAGATCTACGAGCATGCAAAATGGAAATTAAAGCTAATCTCAGGAGAGATCTGATAGTCGAACTGGAGCTGAGACCAAGAAGCCACTTCTAAAACATAAAATGCAATTTCAGAACTTCAACATTCACTTCCACATACCTCAAGATAACACCACACACACAATCCCTAGCCCCAGAGAACTACTCCCTGTTCAGTACCTGCTCAGAACACGTCAAAGTTACACAGTCACCATTTTATCAGTGTTTCCTAACATAATTTTCTGAATTACACACAAGTAATCCTAAATTGAGCAGTGCAAACCTGGCACAGATGCACCCAGAATGAGGCATCTATACTAGTTATCACTAACACCCCATAATGCCTCACAGTACCAATTACTTGCCAGCATGTCTCAATTGCAGATTACACATTTGTGACGAAAAGACAGCCCCTGGCACCAAGGACTTGCTATCTGGGGAAAAAAAGGGAAATAAAGACAGGAAGCACAAGGGGAAAAGTAATACACATCTAAACTTGCTATCCAGCCCAAAGGCAGCTGAGACAAGCCAGCAACAAGAATCAGCTTTCATTCCTCTAGTCTGGAGGCGCAGAGTGACTACAGCTAGGCTAATATTTTGCAACCCCTTTTAAACCTTTTTGATAATGCTAAAGAGCCTACAGCCCATAACAGCAAGGAACATGCAGAAATGAGTATATTATACTGGCTGCAATTTCACTGTAGAATTCAAGAAAATGAGATGGGCGATGAGTTCATCCATCCATAGAGAAAGTGTCTGCTCAGGAACACAAGAACTGCATTCCCTGCTTAAAGAGCAAAACCTCATTGTAAAAATATTAATCATACTTATTTTAGTGTTGGTTTGGCTTTTTTGTTTGGCTGTTGTTTTGTTGTTTGGTTTGTTTTTAATGGCTAAGTGTCAGAAGTCACACAAGTAACCAGTCTGATATAATCAATCATAAATCATCCAGTAAAATGGTGGGGAGAAGGGAGCTGTTTGTCTACAAAAATACTGATCACCAAACACCAAACATATTTTCCTGAAACATCCATGGTCTGAATTCCTGTTAAATTCAAGCCACACTTCACCAAAAATCCAACCTCTACTAACAGAAACTGTTAAGAACCCTGAAACCAGCGAGATACAAATACGAAAGCAGCTCTAAAACAAGCACCATAGTCACAGAATTGTTTAGGCTAGAAAAGACCCTTATGATCACTGAGTCCAACTGTTTCCACTCCAGCACTCCCATGTTTCCAAGCTGTTTCCAGTCAGGCAAACCATTCTGTTTTGCTGCTCTTAAACTGACAGCCTGAAAATACTCAAAGCCCAACTTCCAGTTCTGCAGCAAGGAGTGTTAGGAATGCAGGAGGCACTATGCCTGCTGGGATGCTCGCAGCTTGTCATCTTCTGGGTCAGCTCCAGAGACTGGTATTTCAACAGTCCCAAGCCCAAGGGTCTCTACTGACCACAGTATTCTGCATGCCAAGGGTCCTTTGACATAAGCCCTTTTTTTCCCCCTACTTTCACAACTGGCACTTTCTGATGCTTCCAAGCAATTGTTTTTAAACTTAACTTCAGTGAGAAAGTTCTTGGTTTAGTTTTTCAGCACTCCTTACAAAAGCAGAAATGCTGCATTCAGCAGTCCACCATTAGTATGCAGAAGTCTTTCATTCCACTAAAAGAAAATCCTAATTTTGTTCCAGCTAAAGTTTTACATTTCATTGGTGAACTTTAATAAAGTAAATCAGAGAAAAATTAAAGAGATTTCTGTATTTTAAATGCCACTCAAGTATTGCTATACAGACCAGCTACTTTTTACTGAAGAACAGTGATGATGTGATGAACAAACTCTATCTGCAAATACAAAGTACTCCATATAAAACATTACAGTAAAGAATGCTAATCAAGCTTTCAGTTTTAACAAGCAACCCTGGAAGCAGACACCTTGAAGCACTGATATATCATAGTCATAGAATGGTTGGAGTTGGAAAGCACCTTAAGATCATCTAGTTCCAACCCCCCTGACATAGGCAGGGACGCCTCAGGCTAGACCATACTAATATAGATAAATATTGATCCAAGTGTTGTACCTTTAATTTCATAAACTTCAATGGCACTAAAAGAAACATACAAATACAGAAGCAGTTCTGTACGTTAAAGGCATTGTTACACAAATTGTAAAGTCTAGCACTGTTGGTACTATTTAATTCTAAATATCACAGCATTACTGCAGTATTTGACAATACAGAAAAGCAAGTCTTGTGCCATCTTAATTTTCCAGTTCAAAAATCTGCAAGGCAAATGGGACTATTGCAACTCCTAAATTGGCTGTAATGCTCTTACAGAAACACATCACCCTAACTGCATTAGGCAGCTTTTACACAGTTGAAAGAGAATGTTGGCATTCCAGTAGAAACAACAAAGAAATTTATATTCCTAATAGGGAATACCAAAGTTTAATTCCAGGTATTGATCACCAGTGTCAACAAACTAAAAAAGCAATAAAAGGCCTTGGGCCTTAAGAAATCAGCTTTCAGAATGGCAGCTGTGAAAAAAACCACCATCATATTTACATGCACCTTTGGATTGCATTACACAACAAACATATAATCCTTCCATTTGTAGTACTTCTGTTTCTCAGGTTTTTGAAACATTTCCTCTACATAGGTGTTTCCATAAGGATTACAACATGAGAATTATATAGGTGGTTTATGACCCTGTTAAAACCAAATGTGGAACAAAGTGACAGGGCAGTGGGGCTACAAGATTCCTCTGAACTCCCCTAACCTAGAAAAAGGGTAATTCCACCTTTGTTTCATTCTACCTAAAACGTGGGGTTTAATTGTTTCACCATTTATTTCATGGATCAAAACTCCTACAATGTCTTATTAACCACTAATAGCCATTAGTTTAGTCTATGGCTAATTCAAACATGCAGCATTCAAATCCACCTGTTCTAAAGTAGGAAGTATCCTTTGAATTATAATAATTTATTCCTGGTTCAGGTTCTATCTCAGCAATTGATTTAGAATAACTACATACAACTACAGAGAGCTGTAAGGAACCAGATGCCTTAATGGCAGATCTCTTACCCTGTACATATCCAATAAGGCTGCCATAACTTAACTACGCCTTCTCCATGAGTACGTTAGACTGTAACTTCAATTCACCCTTCAAATAGTTCAACATTAACTGATCTGAAATCTCTGAATTAAAGTATTTTTTGGAGAAGCATGAATGCAACATCCCCCTTCATAAAACCCCTTCTTTATGCGACCTGCTCTTCAAAACCAAATTTTGCAGCAACACTTTAAAAAACTCTCATTATTTCGTGATCACACTTACAAAATATCGTTTAATAAGTGTTTTCTGCTGCATCACTTGTCAGCTGCCTGCTTCAATACCATCTGCTCTGTTTCTTCAGAAATCAACCCTAAATACACAATTATAAATCTTGAAAGAGTCTCAATGCCAAGACATCCTGTAATAGCTTTAATAAACTTTCCTTGCAAGTTAAACTATTTTTAAATGTGACTCTTCATACAGTATATTTTTCAGGTAGGCTGGAGAGATAGGACTCTTCAACCAGCAGGACTTGTAACTCCTGAGTTCACAGACAACATATAAAAACATGATTACAATGTAGTTCCAATTCTTTGAGTGTCCAAAGCCACAGAGGTCTCGCCCAACATGAAGCCCCAGTGCCACACTACAGAGTCACCAGAACACTGGATTTTATTTGCAGATTTTGCTACAGATTTGAGAATTATCATTTCAAAAGTTAGAAAAACTGTCCTAAATTTTTTTGTTTGCTTTTTAATGAACAAGTTTAAATATTTGTCTTTATGTTCCAATTTTAAATTTCACAAAAGTTTAGGTTAAGTACGTAATTCTATAACTGAGGCCACTATCTCTTTGAAAGTGCCTTACTACAAAGTATTATCTTACACATATCTTAATTAGAACTTGAAAATTAACTGTATGGTAGTTGTATCAGGCTTTCAAAACTTTTAAATCTGTGACTAATTAATGTTGTATTCCTACCTTGAGTGCAATTAATCTGATATTTCTTTGGATTTTTTTTCTTCCCCCAATGTTTCTTAACTACAAGAACATCACACTGTCAAAAAACCAGAACATTTTAACTCATGTTGACTAACATCATTTTAAGAAGCACAGTTCTATTTTCTCACTTTATTTCGAATTTAAGAAGCAGTTCCAATACAGTGAGCAAGCCGAGCAAGCTACAATAACAGTCTTTTGCATGCTTAAAACCAGGGGGAAAGCATGCTATTAATAACAAAAATAACATATATTACACAGCTAACCACAAAGTATCCTTTGAAGCCAATGACAGATACACTGCAGTTGACTTGAAGAGATTTGTCAGGCTGACACCATTAATTACTGAACTGATGATCATGGTACTGCTTGCATAAACAGTTGTACTGCATTTCAAAGAAAATAGGGGGAACGTCTTCAAAACTGAAAAAGAGGAGATTTAGATTAGATATGAGGAAGAAATTCTTCACTGTGAGGGTCATGAGGCACTGGCACAGGTTGTCAGCGGAACTTGTGGATACTCCATCCCTGGAATTGCTCATGATCAGGCTGGATGGGCCTTTGAGTAACCTGGTCTACTGGAAGGTGCCCCTGCCCATGGCAGAGGCGTTGGAATCAGATGATCTTTAAGGTCCCTTCCAACTCAAACCATTCTGTGATTCTAAACTTCCACTAGTATGACTTTATCACTACACATTCCATTTCAGGGCATACCATTTTCATGTCACCCATCCGGACAGAGCAAAGCTACACACTTTCAAGCAATTACAAAAAAAAGAGAGGAGGAATCTTTGCCCTCTTGCTTATTACGACAGCAGTGACTCTAGAGACCTTGTCCTGCAGAAGTGTCTTCAGCAACAAGGGTCACTTCAGCTGCCATCTCCAAATCCAAGTGTTGTTTGCAGTTAAGATCTTCAGTACCAATTTAACAGCATGCTCATTGATTCTAGATAATAACAACTGTCACACTGTAGGTTAAACCACTATATCATTTACTTTTGAGTGCCACTGTAGCTTGTGGAGACCTTAAAATATTGGATGGTAACAATAAGTATATAGTAGAAAATAAAAGATGAGTCAGAAGAGAACTACAAAGCAACCTTCAAAAAGGTCACAAGAACATAATTTTATGAAAGACCAGGAGTTTATATGAACATATCTAACACTATATATAGAACATATATAAACGTCAACTCTAAGCATGCATGTTCCTTGAGAGCACAAGCTTACAGTTTTCTGAATTGCCACAAGAAAAAGCACTCTAAAAATCCTGTAACAAGGTAATATTTAGTGGATCTGCACTGGCACACAAAGCAAGAAGCAAGCACACTATTTTTAGGATGTTAGAAGAAAAGACTATTACTATATAATTGCAATGGTGATACTAACTCCTCCTCAAAACTTGTTTTTTCAACTCAAAATCAATCTCTTAGCAACTGCAAATGGACAAACCATAGAGGTGTTCAGGTTCTGCATACGGACATATTTCAGAGCCAAGACAGACATTTAACTTGGGCCTGGGTGAACTGGCATGGAGGAATCCATGCTGAGTGCCACTAAAAACTACAGAACTGGACAATGTTTTTTATTCTGATTTTGTCACTAACAGCTGTGATAAAAGGCTATGAAATCTGGCAATATAAATCTTCTGAGCTATAAACCATATTTCCACCATGAATGAACACCACATGGAACTCAGGTCAGGAAGCCTCCATCCATAGGACAGGAAGGTATCTGCCACAGTGAGAGTTTTAAGAGGAAAAACGTATCACAGATACACCTTTAAATGGAGTATTTAACCGCTATAACAGTGGTGACCAACTAATCCTTTTCAGGTTATTGGAGTATCCCAGACAATTACATCTCTTCCCTAACATGAGGTGTATTGGAGTCTTACAGAAAAACAGCACAAAAACATTTGAGTTTTACCTTTACCTAGAGGAGAGCAGAATGACATTGCCTGTCTCGCATCATTGCACATTACAGGACACAAAGATAAATGGGAATCTCCACCAAGGAGGAGGCAGGGAAGAATTCATGTTGCATGACTTTGCCATCTGGACATCTTCTGCAATCCCAAAAGCATCCTCATTTATCCTGATGCCTCCAGACATTTTCTATATTGGATTTCTGTGACTGAATTTGCTATTCATAGAATGGTACTAGAATGATGGAAAATAATTTACTTCCTACTTAGCTAATGATTATTTGATTCTAATCATAGAAGAAAGCTAAAACTGATGAAAAACTCTATCCTCACTGACCCATTACACATAATTCATACGCTAACTAAAATCTTATAAATAAAAAACTCATTGAAAGTTTGATTCCTTTCTAAAATGCCTGAAGAGTCAGAGTAATCTGGTGGGAACCATTAAAACTAAGTCTGCAGAGAAAAGACCACAAAGCATTCTATGTACATATTGTAGTAACATATCTGAATACTCACTTATATTTAACCACATTTATTAAAACTTCATTTTTAAGAACAAGTAAGATAGTTCAGTTGTATCTTTCCTGTATTTTTAAAATAACACCTGGAAATACCTTTAATAAAAATTACACCAATAATATCAAGAGTTCAAGTTACATGAGCAAACATCAGATGCCAAAGTGCTCCTGTCCAAAAGGCAGTCTGGTCTTTAATACTGGCACTATAGACAACTTCACAGGAAGGGGATGGGAGAAAACCCACTGGTTTACCTTTCATTGAATCCCCAAATGTAATGTCCACAGCAACTTGTAATCTTGACTGTGAGTTAGTACTACACGACACGCAAGACTGACAAAAAAGAAAACTGAAATTCAGAACAGTTCATATTTTTCAATAACACTATCCTGAGTGTCTTTTGATAAAATTAACTCCTTGAATGTCAGCTGTCTTATGTCATGAGCATTAGGCATGAAACACCATTTAACTGTGACTGTCTGAAACTCTGCCTGCTTAAAAGAGGGGCACCAAAAGCAAGACACACCAAAATAAGAAGTCACATTTAGCACAACAAACAGCTATGAAGCTTCAGCTCCATCCACAATTGTGGTTGCTTTGACCCTACAGCCAGCTAAACTCTCAGAGAATGAGTAAAAATTTCTCATGTAAAAGATTTACACTCAAAACCTAAGCTATGTTGATGTAGTTAAGATGTTTAAACAGATTCAGTTCATGAGTGTGCCTTGCTCTCAAGCAGGCCATTTTGGAATGCTAGATCTTAAAAACTATGCTTTTTTACTAAGAAAGACAAAACTTTGTCAAACACATGGCTTTTTTTTTTATTTGCCTACTGGAAGACCTTTATTTATATCTGCCAATGACAAGAGAACATGAAGTTAAATCTGCTTTTGTTAGAAATTATGTTACTTCCAAAGGTCAAAAATTATCAGTAACAACACATGAGGCACAAGAGGGGCTGGTAGACACTGCAGCTTTATTTCTCACAACCAGATAGACATAGCAAGGAGACTTTGAGACTCATAGTGAGCATTTCAGAAGACCTACTTCAAAACAACTGAGCATCTGTGTATCTTTCTAATTCCAAGTAATCAACCTCAAAAATAGATCTCATTTTTTTTCTCTTTGAAAGTACTATTTAAGGTGCTTTTCAGAAACGCACATCTTCGCATGCCCTTTAATCTTCACGTTCCACGGAGGTTCTGTAATACTGCTGTCACTGTTGCAATTCTCGCCAATCAGGTTTTCAAACTTGTGCAGCTTGGAAGAATAGCTGACCCTAGGTGTCTGCATAGCTTCTTGTGCACAAATTATAAAGGCTAGGATTCCTTGTAAGTGAACTCAAGCGCTGGGTAAGGACCTGAATAACCAAGCAGGTTTTGCTAGCTGCAACCTTTCACTGCAGGATCCAACATCAAGAATTTGTCCCATTTATCACTAATAAAGGTTACTGAATTCTTGCCCAATACTTGGAACAAATAAAGAGGTATTTGCTACACTTTGATAACAGCAACTTGATCTCCCAGTACAGCTGAAACATTTTATGTGTATTTTTTTTCCTCTAACTCAGGAATTAGAACAATTTTTAGGGTCAAGACTATTTATTAATATACCAATTCATTTGGGGGGTGCAGAGGGGGCAGGGGAGACAACAAAAAAACTTCATCATTAAAACTTAAAAGATACCCACCCACAAACCTTTGTAGCATTTTTAACTATGCTGTATTTAAAAAAAAAAAGGATACAATAATATCTCATTAAAAAAGCCTTTCTCTTGGCTTTCCTGTTCCAAAATACCAAGTATATGATTTGTAAACATTTACCTGGCATGCATAGCAGAAGCAAATCTCAGCTTTTAATCAGAATGCAGTTGCTGGTAAGAAAAATGATGAACAATAACCCTGAAACTGTTTTTGAGAAACATGAAGCAGTAAAAGAGAGGACTTTCCATAATGAGTGTACAGTGATGAGGAGCACATCCACATAACCCAGCCTATGCTCGCAGAGCGGGTCGAACAAGGGACAGTGACTGCCTCATCTTACCCTGTCATCTATGCTGTAACAGTTGAGGACACAAATAAGAGAAGATGCCAAGAGAGAAAACAGTACAATACAGGCTCTGTTTAGGCTCCAGTGAAAGCTCACACCACACTAGGTAAGGTATGCACATCCCCACCACAATATAAATCCACCACATTATGTTTGGACCCATGACACTTTTGTTCAGAAAAGCTGGGGTTTCTGCCTTTTTCATTGCAAAGCCTACTGCTAGAATGACAATCCTATACCTGTCTGATGTAAGCCAGGTACTCTTTTCACTAACTGCATTGCCTTGGTGACAGGAAAAGATGTTGTGTGTTTAATGTTACCACCTCTTCTTCGAGCAAGCTAAAACATTACATTTAATAGCTTCATAAAGTAAGGTCATCTGGCTGCAATATCCAAAGTCCTGTTTAGAGATCCTTGAACTATCCTGACCATTTCACTCATACTAGGAGACAACACAGTCTGCACTAATACAGAGACAAACTGTTAGGCAAGAAAAATATAATCTGAAGAGAGCTAAAAAATCCTTCCGCCACACAGTAAGTGTCTGCAATACAAAACAAAAAGTCCCCTCTCTGATCAGAAAAGAAACCCAACAGGAAGCATCTGCTAGAACTGAACAGAACTCCTCCAAAACTGCTGGTAAGCTAGGATCAAAGTATTTTACTTGCACTCTTCCTTAAGCTAAGTGGATAGGGGATACACCTAGAAGATACATATCATAGGAAGAGCTAAAAGCAACTACAGCATGACATTTGCACTCCTTTGAGAGAATAAGCAAGTATAACGTGATTGATTTATAAGTTACCATAATCACATATATATGTAACTAGTGTTTCATGCAAATAAAATCTGAAATTAATTAATGATAGGGAGGAGCCATAATAAAGCAGGACCCTAAAAAAGACTGAAAAGAGACAGAACTTCATTGCTTTTGGAGACAGAAAGGTACAGGCTGATGACATCACAGGTCTGAGAAATTCCCCCTCAAACTTCATATTCTAGACAGATACTGTATCTGAACTTCTGGGGTGCACGCTTCAGCAAGAACCCATAGAACCCCTCATTCGAATGAGCTTCCAGTTCACATGGTCTCAGACATAACACCAGCACAAGCCTTACTAGGTTCTACAGTTGCTGACACTCAACAAGAGCCCTCCCTGCAACATATAGTAAATGAGAAACACTTTCTTTTCCAAGTTTTTGATATACATCCATCCTTTATTAGAGAAGATTTAAGGAACTTAAAAAGGTTTTTCTGCTTTGCAGTGTCTGTGTACAAGAGCCAAACAGGACGAAGGAAATGATGGTGTTTACTGATAGTACATTAGATATTCCAGAGTAGATATGGCGAGATGGCTTTAACCACTTACAAAGTGGAGAAATTCTCTTGTTCAAAAGTATGCATTAAGGGTTTTCACCCAGAAAGTTACTGCAAATGATCAGTGAATTCAAATCCTGTCTTGTTGTTACTGGCAATGCATTCTTTATCGACTGTGTAAACGTTGGAAGTTACACCCATTAACTCTACTGAGCTTTTTTCTTTCTGCTTTTTCAGTGGGGATGTTCTGTTCTCAAATACCAATCCTTTGCACGACAGGCACAGCAACTGCCAGGAGTAACCGCAGTAAGCTCTTAACTATTCAAGACCTCGCCTCTAGCTTGTTTTGTAAAAGCAGCAGGAAATGCAGAACTTCAATTACGCTTTGAAGATTACAGTCTTTATAATACTGACCAAAAGTAATACAGCAAATCAGACATGATCTACAAAATCATTATCACTAACAATCACCCTGGAGACGCAGACACAAAATCCCTGAAACACATTTAAATTTGATCTAAGTATTCACCGTTCTCTACATCAATGCCAATTTTTCAATGTTAAAGAAATAACAATGACTGAAACAAAACCTGTCTGTCAAATCCCCAATTACTGTAAAAAGAGTTCAGTGTGCAGCCAGTATGGTAAAACACCGCCATGCAGATACCCAAGCTTGTTTGCCCAGTTTAGCAAAAAGTATAACCATATTAGCATAGTACCCAGAAAGCTTACTAGACCTGATGAGAAGCAGCATATATTAGCCTGAGTAGCAGACCACACTAATATTAATTCACACTAAGTCTCTAAAGAATATTTCTCATCACCTGTACAAGGCAGCACCATGCCAAGTAACCACATTCTTCTTTTCAGAGAGTCCTAACCTTTGCAAAGGTGACTTTGAGAGAGAAGAGAATCCACAGAATCCACCATACCAAGCAGCAACTTCCTGATGTTAGTCAGATTAATTCTTAATTCTGTTGAATGTCTGTTCGACCACTAATAACAGACACTCAATACATCTGAAAATATCACTTGCACAGGCTAAAGTGATCAACAGCCTAATGTTATCAACATGAAGCAAGGAATTACTCCTCTTTGGACTGGCAAGTTTCTCTCATTAAGAGTTTCAATTCTGAACAAAAATGCCTAATTATACAGAACTGTATTTAAAGCACTCTGAATCTGTTTCTGCACCAGAAGAGGAACTCAACACCATTTGGATATACTTGATACTGAAGCTGAAAAATGTGATTCACTCGAAACCACTTAAAAGGAAATAAGACATCTGATTATTCATTACAGATGACATGCTTGAAAAAACATTCCCCACTAATGAACAGGAAATCCACCACTTTTAAAGTTCAGTAACAGTAAATAACTGCTATAGTATGAATTTAAATCTTTGATTAGCTGGGGGATACTCTTCACAATATCCAACTTCCAGCAAGTTTACACAAAACTCAGAAGAATTAGGTCTCCAAAGCCCCACTTCTGTAATCAGTTAGGCTTCAGATCATGGATCAAACAGCCTTGTAACAGATCCTTTACAAGTACAAGCAGCTTTCCTATAGGAAAAGCTTCCCTACATTTTTTGCAGCAAAGCTTCTTCCTATCCCTTCAGATACATAACATGAACATTCATGTTTTTAAGAACTGACTTAATTCTTTACCAAAATAACCCCTGGACATTCCCATATGGTAGCGCTGAACTGTATCTACTGCCTTAAAAATACTCCATAAAAACTTTAGCATACTTGGTGCAAGATGTTGTACAAGCTAACTCTGTATCTCGTTAATAAACCACCAAACAGTTCTGCCTGTGATAGTCAGACAACTTGAGCACCACATTAAGACTGATGTACAGCTCCAAGTTCTGAGCAGGTGGAACCTGCTCCTGACTGCACAGCATTACAAACTCCCATAAAATAGGATTCTTCACAGTATTTTCCTGCCATTCTTCAAATGTAATTAACACTTTATAAAGCAGGAGAGCCTCAGGACTCATCATTTCACCAGGCTGCTCACACAAGAGTTAGTGCTGGGAACACTGAAGAAAATTTAGGAGGTCCACAGGTCCACTACCATTAGTCCCCCAGACTAATACTATTTTCATCTCTCCCATACGTACAAAAAAAGTATTTACATATACTACAAGCAGAATGAAAACATACCAAATTAAATAAAGCCATTAACTATAAAAATGGCCACACTTATTTTATGATTTATGCTCATCCCGACTCCACCTGCTCCCTGTGAGGTCTCACTGCCCCCCACTCGCCCAACATATCTGAATCTCTGCTCCAGCACCTGAAGCTGGGTTCCAGCCAGGGGCTGGCAGGCAGGAACTGCTGCACTGTGTCAAGGCCTGTGCTTCTCATGGGTGTTATTTTACTGGAGAGATCCTCATTATTAGTATTTATTTATACAGGAATATTTTATTTCTTCTCTGACTTCCTACAGTTATTTCAAAGCGCTGTTCTCACTGTTAATTATGCTCGGGTGTCTATGTCTATTTCTACTGTGAATATCATACGATGAATCCTAGGCATTACATGTTTTCTGTCATTAGCATCCGAGAGGCTACCACTCTTTGCAAAATATATGATTACACATGTTTTATATATAACTTGTCTGTGTACGTATGTAAGCACACACATGTACATATGTATCTTTTCAATACGCAGTTCTTATTTGCAGGGAAAATCACAGCGACTCATTGTGCTTGATAATCCAACGAATGGAACTGAATTAAAATTACTAGCACCAAATTAAGTTGTAATTCATCCTATGTTCTCATCATATTGAAAAGCCTTTCAGACTCACAAATACCTGTAATTTTATCCCCTAAATCTGCTACACTCTAAACTGGAAATAAAACCACAAATACTGTTCAACCAAGCAGAAACCTTTTTTATGCAAAAAAAAAAAAGCCCAAAACAACAAAGAAGCCCCCCAAAACCAACATGGAAGTTGAAAAGAATTTTAAATTGATAAATCATTTGGAAAATTAGCAAACAGCTTTAAAACAATCTTTCCTTGATAAAACCTGAAGCTATAAATCTTACGCATCACACCAGCTACAACTAACACATTAGAATATATGGGAAACTAAAATTTGCCCTCATTCCAAATCTCCCTGAGGAAAATAAGTGTTCTCAATAGTGGAGAACATGCAAATATTTCTCTGTACTTTATTAACACATCAGAAGTCACATTGCTGTGATTACAGACTCAAGATATTACAACATTTTTGGAGAGAAGGTCTTAAATTTAAGATTGTTTCAAATAGGCCCAAATTGTGCATTCCTCCAAGGCATTATTACAGCTACACATTCACATTGTCAGTCTAGACAGTTCAAGTTACAATGATTACAGTGTCTCCTTATTAAATGTTTGCTTGCAACTGGAAATTAGCAAAGGCCCATTAAAAAAAGTACTTACTTTCTTTTTTACAAGTATTGCTCAAGAAAGGCAGGCTTCATAGCCTGACCTATTCACATAGGAACTAAAACAAATTAATAAATCGTGCTCTTCAGAATATCTTACTGCTTTCTGGAGGCCTTTTGAATTCCTCCCTCACATTCACATCAGCAAACCAGCAGTGAAGAGCGCTGACTGCACAGTCTGTCCTGCCAGCGAATACAGTAAGAGGCCGCTCCACAATACCAAATACGTTAGTGCAAGTTTTTGTTGCCAACTCCAGCTGCCAACACAAAAAAAGTCCTGCAAATAGTCTACGCTGCCTGCAGAATCATGCCAAACTAGCTACTAAGACTGGGTCCAGGGCACACCTGGGACAAACAGACTAGTTGGCAAACATGTAATCTCTTACCTCTTCAGAAACAGCTTGAAGAGTTAAAAACTGCACAATTCCTGCTTAGCCTTTGCTACCTTATGCTGGTTTTTAACTCCTATTTATCCTCACCAGTTCAGATACCAAAGCCACACGGCAGGCTTGCTCTGACTGCCAAAAACTTTATCTAATAACAAGAAGTGTTACAGATTAATTGGCCTGGAAAATTATTTTCCTGCAAGCATTCTCCGGGTTTACCAAACCACAAACAGTTACAAAACATCACAACCCTTTATTCTGATCAATAGTCACAGCATTCCCAAAGTGCAAAGGAGCAGGATTTGTCACACCTGCATTCCCACTGCTTTTATCTGTCCCATGCCAATCTCTGCGCCAAACGGTCGAAGCTAACTCCAGTGTTTTCAAAGCCATTTCCACTCCCTGTTAAGAACAACCTCCCTGAACCCCCCCTAAAGCACAGAAACATGGTATTGCAGAGGAACCACCACTATTTGAAAAGCATTATGCATTAACCTGCTCTGAGCACTGACTTCCAGTTGTCCCAACCAGCAAATTCTTATACAAACATGATTCATGTTACAAAAGGCACTGATAAAAAAAGGTATGATTCAAACAATTCATACAAAATAATTAATGCAGAAAGAAGTTTTTAGAAGCATAAGTATGCCAAACTAAAATGAATTTACATCTGTAGCTGAATGCATGCACACCTTTTATCAAAAACAATAAAACACATCCACATTACTCACTGATCAAATAACTGGATACAGAAATATAACATAAGGGTAAAAATATTCCTAAAGATTACTTTTACTTCATTAAACATTAGGACTTTTTGTTTATTTGTAAGGTTCTGGACACAGAAAGATATTTCAATGTAATTGCTGAATTAGGCAGCAATTATAGTTTTCCACATAATGATATATATAAAAACTGTTTTAATACATGAAATAGGCATTGAATGTATTTGTATGATGAGAACATTGAATGTTCAATAGTTCAGCCAAGTAATTTAGGATCCCCTGTTCCAGACTGCATTCTCAAGTCTGCAGAAAAAAAGCCAGTAACCACCAAGGTTAAGATGAAAGCCAGGAGATGGCACATTCACTACCAGTTTTTATCCTATTTAACCTCTTTCAGGACTTGGCAGCACAGACAATCCTTCTTGGTTTTTTAAATCATGCTCTAATTTTCATTATTTATTCCTGAATTTCTAGGATATTTGAAACTCTCAATAATCCATTTCTCCTCATACCCACACCCAATGTCGTATGTGAAGTCCCAGACTTGTCACCAAACTAACAAACCTATTTTGCTCCCTTTCAGTATATGCAGTGACCTGCAGAATAAAATAAGCTAAAACATCAACAGGAAATCAAGTAAGATGTCATATCGTACCCCAGACCAACATCAAGTAACATTCTCCTAGTATGCAAATAACACAGTGAAGTTACACAGATTTTGGCAGGACTGGGAATGGAGCCCACATCTTTACTACAACAGCCAGCAGATAGCATCCCTATTGTTCAATATAACAGATCCAGATACTTGTCCTCCTGTTTGTACCTAGCACCTTGGTGCTAACAGATCATACCTCTTGAAACTGCCAGGAACAAAACTTGTCATTTATGGGCAACACCTCATCATTATCTAGTACAGGTGTGGGTAAGGAGGGCAGACAGGATTGCTTGGTTTTATGGTTTTGTTTCCTTTTCCTTTCTTCCCACAACAGTAGCACAGGGGAGCTTTATCTTTCTGGTGACTTACTATAGAAAAAAAGCTATCAAGAGCTGAGCTGAACAGCAAGTAGTCCAGAATAGAAATCATACAGATAACCCTGATTCCAACAGTCCTCAGTACAGTATGCAGAATTTCACTTTCCCATCTTATACTTTATGTTGGATATAAGGAAGAATTCTTCACTGTAAGGGTGGTGAGGCACTTGAAGGGGTTGCCCAGGGAAGTTGAGAATGCTCCATCCCTGGATGTGTTCTAGGCAGGGCTGGACAGAGCATGTGGCATGGTTTAGTGGGAGGTGACCCTGCCTATGGCAGGGGATTTGGAACTAGATGATCTTAAGGTCCTTTCCAACCCTAACTGTTCTATGATTCTATGTTGAAAAAAACTCCACCAACGTGCACATAAAGCAGCTTTAAAATACATTTCATAGCTTATTTTAATCTCACAAAACACAATGAGCAGTAAGATAGAGGTGTTTTGTGTTTAACTTATGTATCACATAGGTCAGTATCACTGTGCTAAATAGGAGCAGTGAGAACTGTCAAGCACTGGGAGAGATCTGTGTGGTTTGGGATTCCTCCAAAGACAGCACTTGTTTGGCTTAGCATAAGAAGAGCAAGGGGCACACTGACACCAGTTCTAGAGAGGATCATATGTTCATCTCCCCAGCTAAGATCAAGTGCAATCAGGTTATAAAAACTGCATATTGGGTTACCTGAAGTATCACTTTTCATGGCAAGAAATATTATCCTAACAGGTCTAGGAGGACAGATTGCTCTGATTTTGAACAATCATTTCAATAGTCAGATAGAAAACCTTTAAACTATTTTTAACAGTAACTTGCATTCCCTCCAAGGAATTATACTACCAGTAAGTAGTTGACATGAAATATTCCATTTTCATGATGTCTTAAACTGAGCTTAGATCCTAAAAGTTTTGGTTACAAGCAGAAATAGCAGTTTGCTACAGTAACAGGGTTCCAACTCTGAAAAACAAGCAAATCCTGATTTATAAAAGGCAATGCTGAAATAATTTAGTTAGCTGAAACCAACTGCTGAAAAGTACATAAAATTCAAACCAGGCATACTAATCTAATCAGCAAGAGCAGGATATGTTGACAAACCCCATTAAGAGATAAGATATTAAATGTGTCAGTTATGACACAAGATTTTCATTACTGCCAACTCTCAAAAAGCTCAGGATGCTATCAAGAAATAATAATAAATAACATACATATGTATACATACAGAGAGCATAGCAAGAGCCACGCATAAAACAGAAACTGTATCAGGCTTGACATATGTGGTGTGATTTTAGCCTGATCCACGAAACAAAAGCAGGTAGTGTTTCTCAAACTTTCTTGGGGAAGGTGGGGGAGAGGGGTACAACCCCTTCCCCTCCAGTTTTCTATTAATGGAAGCTTCAAGAGAGTTCACTTTCCAAATAACATATTTGAACAAAGTTCCTATAAACCCGTTCTGCCTATAAAGATGCTGCTTGCTTCCAACTTGCAGAGAAGGAAAGTCTTTTTGAACCACCGTTTAAGCAGCTAGGGGTACCCTCAATTAGCCCCTTCATCTCAAAAGATTACAACTGCAGAGCGGAATACAATACATACTTTCTAAATCCAGACTGAGCCTGTGACTCAAGGCTGGTGTGGCATGAACAGAGAACAATCCTCTTCCTGAAAAAGCCTGTTTGCTATCAGTACATCATCTTACAGTCGCACGCAGCAACTCACGCTATGAAAAGCTGTCTATCTCAGAATCTTTCTAAATATAATGCTATGGTAGAAAACATCATCTGTTTTAGGAATACTGCTCCAATACAGCCCAACCAGGGTGCAAACTTTAGACCCTTGGCCCACTGTAGGAGAGGATCTGGTTCGAGACCATCTTAAGAACCTGAACATACACAAGCCCACGGAACCTGACAAAATACACCCACGTGTCCTGAAGGAGCTGGCAGATGAAGTTGCTAAGCCACTGTCCATCATATTTGAAAAATCATGGCAGTCAGGTGAAGCCTCAGATGACTGGAAAAAGGGAAATATAACCCCCATTTTCAGGAAGGGGAAAATGGATGAGCCAGGGAACTACAGACCAGTCAGCCTCACCTCTGTG